>JAOTAY010030679.1:0-25362 GCA_025629805.1 Erythroxylum baracoense | reverse complement strand
GCTTTGTAAAACTCTTATCTTTTGATGATAATGAAATATGATTGTGTTTTTGCTCATGACTCTCAAAGTTTGTAGATCTCTTTTTCAAGCATTTATAAGGGTAAAATTTTGTATTCTGACTTCAGGGGAAAATTTGTATTAATCTAGGCTGGTTTGGACAATATTGTCTACTTATAAGGTATAGTTTATCCTTTTAGCTTTCCAATGATATAAAGTTTGTAATTTTTGGACATTGAAGTTGAGAGATATGTTTTTTATAAGTTAGTGATGATGTATACGGTGTATGCTGGACACATTATAGCCTTTTCTTCACTTGAGTTAACAAAAAATGAGTTCTATAGTGTTTTGAAATGGAAAAATTAGTGTGATAAGTTAGAGATGAAATAAAGGTGATAAAGGGAGTTGAATGTGTGCTGAATTATCGAAGAAGGTATTGACATGGTTGATGTTGTATTTATGTGATCATAGCAGAAATTTATAATGATTATGTATAAGTTTGAATGTTATGTTTTTGGGTTGATGATCAATCATAGACTATGATTTGGTTGTAAATGATATTGAATTAGAATGGAGGTGAAAATGATGAGGAAAATAAGTTAGAAATAATAGATATTTATAAGAGGGGTCATAGGTAACTTGTAGGAGTTAGAAATCTAGAATTTGACCCATAAATGTCTGTTGGGTGGACTTTATGTCTACTAGGCGGACCTTCTCGGGTATTCTAGCGTTTCAGCTCAGTTCATGTCCGTTTGGAGGGATATATGTCTGTTAAGCGTTTCAGCTCAGTTCATGTCCGTTTGGAGGGATATATGTCCGTTAAACGGACATTCTCGAGATAATTATGAAAATGTGAAAATTTTCACCCTCTAGATGACAAAATCTCTTTTCGAAGTCTTCACAGAAGTTGTAGAAATTGAAGTTCTCTTCAAAACCGTACTTAAATGACCTTGATTCGATGTCCATAGCCAAAGTTATTTTTTTTGTCCCAAATCATGTTCATTTTATAAGTTATGGGCCTATCAATGCTTTCCTATAATTCATTTAGGCTTGAATGGAGCTTGAAATGTACTTAGTTTGTTGTGGAAATAAGAGATAAATGAAGTGATATGCTTAGGGTGACGATTGAGGATATGAACATAAGAATGGATTGTCGTTTATCAAGCGATGGATGTTGGGATGTTATAAGAACCCTTCAGAGAGCTATGCTCATATTTCATGACTCACAAGTTAGACTCCGAAAACGGGGTCTAACATGGTTTAGTATCAGAGCACGAGTTAGACTTTAAAAATGGGGTCTAACATCTTATGGTATCAGAGTATGAGTTAAACTCCGGTCCAAAAATACATCAATTAGGAAAGGATACATTGTCGAGGATAGGATAGTATAGTAAGGAGTTAAAGTTGTAGCAAAGGAGTCAGTATAATTCTACCATCTTGTTCTTATGTTAAATATTTTCCTTATACTGTATCATGTATAGCTTGACATGTTGATTTGGTTATATTGCTTTTGCTGAAGTTTGATTTCTAAAAAAAAGTTGTGAAATCTACCTTTTTAGCCAAATCTTGCATGCTTAAGTTTTCGATCCAACATAGAAGCCTTCATTCGTTGATGTCTTACATCAAAATCGTGAGTAATCTTTATCATCATCTCTTCTAAAGTAGGCTTTTTAGCTTGAGGTACTTGTTGATAGAGAGTTGTTCCTTGCTAGCCCTTAATTTCCTAACAAAAATTTGGGTGATTTCTCCATCTCAGATTATATATGTTATTTTATGGATTGTTTTGAGGTGTTGGAGCATTCCCTTTATAATCCCCATGTTTAGTCTGTACTGATTGAAAATTATGCGCTAAATGTTCTAGCCTACACACCTCACATACATAACTTAACCTTGTGGACTCATCATCAATCTATTGATTTTTCTACTAAAAAATTCCGTCTAGTTTTCCAATTACACCACTACATCAACTTCGTATACTTTGGCTAGCTTATTAATTTTGACTCGAGAAGAGCACCACTAGTAGTTTCTCATTTCCTTATCTTCAATAAGGTTTTCGGCTGCTTCTGATGTCTTATTATTGAGGGGTACCCCCAGTCGCTACATCTATTGACTGCCTTATATTCTAAATTAAACCATTATAAAAGGTTTGGATTTGCATCCAAAGTAGTAGACCATCATGTGGGCATCTTCTCATAACCTGTTTATACCTTTCCTATATCTTATATAACGATTCAGAATCATCCTGGGAGTAGGAGGAGATATCATTCCTCAATTTTGCAATCTTCGATGGTGGAAAGTATTTCAATAAAAAAATTTCTGCCACTTAACCCCATGTATTAAGTGATAATCTTGGCATTGTGTTTAACTATTGCTTAGCCTTTCCCTTTAAAGAAAATGGGAATAATTGTAGTATTTTCTCATCATCATTGGCCCCATTAATCTTAAAAGTTTCATAAATCTCCAAAAAGTTTGAGATATGCCCATTTGGATCTTCATCTTATAGTCCTTTAATTAAACCAAATGTTTCACCAGCTGAATAATACTAGACTTGATCTCAAAGTTGTTGGCATTCACAATCAGTTTAACAATACCAAACTCCACTCTAGTGAAGTCTAGTCTAGCATAATCACATATTGTCCTTGGATGGTCTACCATGGTTCATAATTCTTCAGTATAAATTTGACCTCTCAAGTTCTCTATCTTTTGATCTACCTTGAACTCTCTCAATTGTGTTATGTAGAAATTTCTATGAGCTATTCTTTCAATTTTTAGATCTTCGTTCACTAGGCTTGTTGTATCAATTTGGGTCATAAACTAATTAAAGAGTCAACATCTGCGAGAATAAGAAAATTAAACACTTAATAAAATAAAATAAAATAGGAAAAAATAAGAAATAAAGTAAAAATGGCTATATTAATAAAAGCTAGATTTTCCTAATATTACTAGTCCCCAACAATCACTCCTGGTAAATGCAAAATTGACCATATGTATACCTCATATTTGATGTATTTTTGCTTGATATTTTATGTTTTTATTGTATAGTTTGTACTTAATTTACTCTTAGTGCATTCATAGGTTATAATTTCCTTTATAGATTAAAAGGAGAAGAATCCAGATAAAGACATGGCATAAAATGATTATTTGCAACAAACAAGCGATACACGACTGTGTCTATAGTTGTGTAAATCTCTCAGCTCATGCAGAATCTCAAATGTTAGAGATTTTAGGTTATACACAGTCCAGTACACAGCCATGTGCTAAATCGTGTATCTCCCAAAAATTCTAAAATTTACTATAAAAAGACGTGAGTGAAGGCAGATGGGAGGAGTAGACATATAGAGGTGATTCCAAATGTAGAGGTCATTCAAAAGGGGCTATATTGATTCAAAGAAGTGAAAAACATGAAGAAATCATCGACGTATCTAGTAGAATACAACATTAAACCTCTACCTTCGAAGAACATTTGATAGAAAAGAGGGGAGATTTAGAATTATGAATTTTTTGTTGTATATTTGTTTTTCTTTCTTTTTATGTTTGATTTTATTTTCTAACATTTGTAACTAAACACCTTTAGTGTCTAGGTGTTATAAACCATAGTTTGTGATACAATATGTTTCAGCTTTTTTATTAATGCAATTATTTTAGACTGATCCATTCATATTTAAGGAGGCATTTGTGTCGACAAATGTGACCTTCTTGGAGGAAGAATTTGTGAGAAATCATGAAGGAAGAAGTGAAATAGTATTTAAGGAGTTAATTATTTTATTCAAACCAAGAGTTGATTCAGATATAGCGGAACAAGATGTCGAAATGAATTCAAGAGTTGAATCGGAAGAGCAGCCTGAACGTCAAGTAGTGCCTAGACATAATAGGTGGGTTATGAGAAAACCAGACAGGTATCTAGGTCTAGGAGAAGGTATAATTTCCATCTTAGATCAAGAACTAACGGATCCCATTATTTATACACAAGCTGTTAATGACATTGATGCAAAAAAGTGGCTCGAGGCAATGGTATTGGAAATAGATTCCATGTACGCCAATAAAGTCTGGATCCTTGTAGATCTACCACCAGATGTAAAAGCCATAGGGGTGTAAATGGATCTTTAAAAGGAAGAAAGGATTAGATGGAAAGGTAAAAAGGATCAAATGGAACGATAGAGATCTTTAAAGTTATATTGGTAGCTAAGGGCTATACTTAAAAGGAGGGTATAGACTATAAGGAGACTTTTTCTCCGGTTTCCATTCTTAAGTCCATCAGAATTCTTTTGGACATAAAAACTTATTTTGATTATGAAATATGGCAAATGGATGTCAAGACTGCATTTCTTAATGGGAATCTTGAGGAGACCATTTATATGGCCCAACCAGAAGGATTCGTTGAGCCAGGTAATGAGCATAAGGTATGCAAGTTGCAAAGATCCATTTATGGACTTAAGCAAGCATCTAGGTCTTGGAACATTAGGTTTGGTAAGGCTATCAAAACCTATGGGTTCATAAAAAACCTAGATGAGCCTTGTCTTTATAAAAGGATACAAACAGGCAAGGTTACTTTCCTAATTTTGTATGTCGATGACATTCTGCTGATCAGGAATGATGTTGGAATGTTGTCTACGGTCAAGGGATGGTTAAACGAACAGTTCATAATGAAGGATTTGGGAGAGGCTAACTATGTTCTAGGGATTGTTAGACCCCGTTTCTGGAGTCTAACTCGTGCTCTGATACCATAAGAATGTTAGACCCTATTTTTGAAGTCTAACTCGCTCTCTAATACCATAAGAATGTTAGTGCCCAGGTCTCGGTACTTATTACGCTACCTTACTATAGGATCGGATAAGGGATCATGTACAAGGGCCCACTAGGAAAAGTTCTCCATGGAAAACTTTTGTAATACCTTTCTGGAAAAGTTCGCCACAGAGAAGTCACAGAATCAAGCGAGAGCACCTTTCGGGAAAAGTTCGCTGCGGAAAACTTTTGGGCTTCACCGCGGCAAAATCACAGAATCAAGCGAGAGAGCCTCTCGGGAAAGCTTTGTCGCGGCAAAACCTTCGGATAGACCCGAGCCATCCAACATTAAAATGAAGCATGAACACACACACGCACACACACATACACACATATCCTTTCAACCCAACCTAAATTCCATCACTATCAACAATTAACAATCTCAACCAAGAGGATAAATATGTACATGATCGATAGAAACTTCTTCAAATCTTAATCTCATTAATAAAACAAAATAGAGTTTAAACATAGCGTTACTGGGCATTTCAAGCCACAATACATCATAGTCAAAAAATGCATAATTTACACAAAGCAGAATTTCTCAAAATGCAACTAAAGCCTTGTTTTACAAAAACTAACTTAAAATACAAAATAAACATAATCCGTAGTAATGCCCTTATGCTCGATCACTCAATCTCTTACTCATCGCCTGAAAATGGGACGGAATGGTGGGGGGTGAGCTTAAAGCTCGTGGGTAACAATTTTATAACTGGTAACATGCAAAACCAATTTAAAAAAAGTCACAATGCATCATGAAACACATATTTCCAAATTTTTAGTTTATCAAACACTTTATAATCAATTCAAATCATGCGTTCAATCAATTTGTCAACACATAAGCACATCAAAATGGTTTGGGAGGTCCATAAACAAAATGAGCTAACACATTCCCATGAAATGGTTTTGTGTAGTCGTGAACAAAATGAACTAACACAATCCCACATAGTTGTTTTTGCGCAGTCGTAAACATGAGGGAGTCCCTGAAGGAGCTCCATGCCACTTGTGGGTAGGTGGGAGAAGCCTTTAGTCAAAGTGCACTTGACATACAGAATGGACCAAAGCAAACCCATATAACATGTATTTCATAACTTGTAAACTTTTAGCCCAAAATGGCACTTTTTCCAAAAAGTGATTTCATAAACGTAGTAATCTATTTATTTAAAAAAGATTCATTTTCACATTCTTTTCATAAATCACCCACACATTAATCACTCTTTAAGACTATGAAAATTGGAAACCTACCTTAGTTTTTTCTTCTTTTCTTCTTCTCCCATGACAACTCTGTTTTTCTCTCTTCAATTTTGTTTTTCTTATTCTTCAATTACAAGACAACACTTCTTTTCCCCCTTTTACCCTTAATGAGCCCAAAAAGTCCATTTTACCCTTCCTTATAAGCTTAAGCTCTTTTAACTTTAAGTGATCTTCCAAAAATACCCTTCAACCTTCTTATTACTTAATATAACTAAACCATACAATAAGAAAAAAATCCAACCAACATTAACATAATAATTAACTCCAAAAACTTAACATAATAATTAACTCCAAAAACTTAATTTATCAAAACCTCATACTTCATTCAAATCATACTTAAATAAATAAAAAAATTTTGGGGCCAACAGGAATCAAGCTTATAAAGGATCGTAAGAACAAGCAAATAGCCTTGTCTCAACTGACCTACATTCAGAACATGCTCAATAAGTTTGCCATGTAGGATTCTAAGAGGGGTTTTACACCTACTAGATATAGAATTCAACTTTCAAAGGGGCAAGCACCTAAGACCCAAGAGGAGGTCAAACGCATGCGTAACATTCCATATGCGTCGGTAGTTGGAAGTTTAACGTATGCCATGCTTTGCACTAGACTGGACATCTGTCACGAAGTGAGACTAGTAAGCAGATTTTAGTCTAATCTAGGAATAGAGCATTGGATTGCAGTCAAGTTCATACTGAAGTATCTTCGTAGGACGAAGAACTTAATGCTTGTTCACTCTGGAAGTGACCTTATTATGACAGGATATACGGATTCTTATTACCAATCAGATGTTGATTCAAGGAAATCAACTTCTGGCTCAATATTTACTTTGGGAGGTAAAGCCATAGTTTGGAGGAGTGTCAAGTAATCTTGTGTTGCTGATTCGATTGTGGAGGCTGAATATGCTGCTACTTGTGAAATAATAAAGGAAGCAGTATGGCTCCATAAGTTCCTAAAGGATTTAGAGGTACTTCCTGAGTTAGAAAAGACCATTACAGTTTATTGTGATAATAGTGGGGCAGTGGCTAATTCTAAAGAACCTTGAAACCACAAAGTCGCCAAACACATTGAGAGAAAGTATCATCTCATAAGGGAGATAATACAACGTGGTGAGGTGGACGTGGTAAAAATTCCCACAGATAAACCTTACTGATCCGTTCACGGAGATGTTGTTACATAAGAACTTCAAGGGTCACCTAGAAGGCATGGGAATAAGGGATATGTCAAACTTGCTTTAGGAGAACTGGGAGATTGTTAGGGTTATGTAAATATAGTGCCCTGAAAGTAAGTGTTTTTACATATATCTTAATTTTCCTCTAGTTACAATATTGTTATGAAAATTTTTATTATTAAAAAACAAAAGAGTTTGGTTTTATTTGTATGAGCATAATAAAACTAGTCATAAGGTACCAAGGTTCTTTTATAAATAATATACATATACATGGAGATGTATGGAAAACATGTATATTATTAGAATCTAAATTAATTGATTCACAATCGAATAATCAAGTTAGTCAGTTGATTATGGTTTAGATTGTAGTGTTGCGATTTACCTCCGTGTAAGTAAAGGAGTTTGCTTCAAGGGAAACAATCCTACTGAGATTAACATAATAATTAACTCCAAAAACTTAATTTATCAAAGCCTTATACTTCATTCAAATCATGCCTAAATAAATAAAAAAAATTTGGGGCCAACATTTCTCCCCCTCTTAAAAGAATTTTGTCCTCGAAATTCTTACCTGAGTCATCTAATAGGTATAGATACTTCTCCTTCATGGCTTCCAAGGGCTCCTACATGGCCTTTTCCATAGAATGGTTTCTCCATAGGATTTTGACTAGCTGAACTGTTTTGTTCCTGAGGACCTTTTACTTAGTATCCAAAATCTCCATTGGAGTCTCCTCATAACTCAAAACATCTCTCAACTGGACCTCAGTGGTCTGAATGATGTGAGAGGGATCCGATCTATGCCTCCTCAACATGGAAACATGGAAGACATCATATGTTTGTCATAATTCCGGTGGTAGTGCCAATCTATAGGCTAGCGGTCCAATTCTCTCAAGAATCTCTTAAGGACCACATATCTTGGACTTAACTTACCCTTCTTGCCAAACCTCATGACTCCTTTCCAAGGAGATGTCTTAAGGAAAACTTTCTCACCTACTTCATACTTCATTTCCTTCCAGTGTGCATCGGTATAGCTTTTCATTCTATCTTGTGCTGCTTTAAGCCTTGGCTTAATTAAATTGACCTTTTCAACTATCATTTGAAGTAACTCTAGTCCTACTAATCTCCTTTCTCCTTCTTCATCCCAATATATAGGAGTTCTATATCTTCTCCCATACAGTGCTTCATAAGGAGCCATTTGAATGCTCGAATGGTACGAATTATTGTAAGCAAATTTGACCAATGGCAAATGCTCATCCTATACTCCTTTGAAATCCATCACATATGCCCTAAGCATTACCTCAAGGGTTCGAATGGTCCTCTCAGATTGATCATTTTTTAGGGGTGAAAAGTAGTGCCAAAATTTAACTTGGTTCCCAAAGCCTCCTGTAAGCTTCCCTAGAATCTCAAAGTAAATCGAGGATCTCTGTCAGACACTATAGAATATGGAATCCCATGCAGTCTCACTATCTCATCAATATACCTCTTTGCTAGTACATGCAGAGAATCAGTCTGTTTAATTGCCAGAAAATGGGCTGATTTCATCAAATGATCAATAATAACCCATATAGCGTCATGCTTCCTATTGGTCTTGGGCAAACCCATCAGAATATCTATAGTCACCGTTTGCCACTTCCATTCAGGAATGAACAATGGCCTTAACTTTCCTGAAGGTGCCTAGTGTTCAGCCTTGACTTGCTGACACACTAGACTCTTACTTGCATATTCTGCTACATCCCTCTTCATGCCTTTCTACCAGAAATGCTCTTTCAAATCTTTGTACATTATGGTACTACCTGGGTGCATAACATAAGACACATTATAAGCCTCATTGAGTATCTCATCCTTTAACTCCTGGACATTTGGAATATAGAGTCGGTAGCGTACAACCATAAGTCCATCATCCCTCACTACCACTTCAGATTTCTTAACATTCTGAATTTCTTCTCGGAGTTTGTTCAATTCTGCATCCTGTGCTTGCAACTCCTTAATTTTCTCCCTGAGTATCGGTCTCACTCTGAAATTTTCCATAATGCAATCAGGCTCCTCCTGTGGCAAACTTATCTTTAACTTAGCCATCTCTGTCAATAACGGCAAATAAACTGTCAGAACATAGGCTATGGAGGATTTCCTACTCAAGACATCCGCCACCACGTTCGCCTTTCCTGGGCGGTATTCGATCAACAAGTCATAATCCTTAAGCAACGCTAACCACCTTCTTTGTCTTAAATTTAACTCTTTCTGGCTCAATAAGTACTTGAGACTTTTATGATATGTAAAAATCCTTGTTTAAACTCCATACAAATAATGTCTCCAAATCTTCAGGGAAAAAATTACTAATGTCGATTCCAGATTATGGGTCGGATAATTTAACTCATACTGCTTCAATTGCCACGAGACATAAGCTATTACTTTGTCTCCCTGCATCAACACACAACCCAAACCCTTCCTTGAAGCATCACTGTAAACTATATAACCCTCATCTCCCATAGGCAAAGTTAGAATTGGAGCACTTGTCAATCTATGCTCAAGCTCCTCAAAGCTTTTCTAACATTCATCACTCCAAATAAACCTCTGATTTTTCCTTAATAAATTGGTCATTGGAGTAGCTATCATGGAGAATCCTTCAACAAACCTCCTATAATATCCTGCTAGACCCAAAAAGCTTCTGACTTTTGCAACTATCTTTGGTGCATGCCACTTCACCACTGCTTCAATTTTCCTCTGATCAGCATGTACTCTATCCTTCAAGATCACATGACCAAGAAAGATCACCTCAGGAAGTCAAAATTCACATTTGCTGAATTTGGCATAAAGTTCCCTCTCCCTCAGTGTTTACAACAATATCTAGAGATGTTTTTCATATTCTTCTTCATTTTTGGAATAAACCAAAATGTCATCGATAAACAGTATGACAAACCGATCCAGATAATCCTTGCAGACCCTATTCATAAGATCCATGAATGTAGCTGGAGCATTAGTCAATCCAAATGGCATAACTAAGAACTCATAATGCCCATAATGGGTCCTAAAAGCTGTCTTATTCTCATCAGACTCTTTGATTCTGAGTTGATGATAGCCTGTCCTGAGATCAATTTTGGAGAAAACCTTTACTCCTTGCAACTGGTCAAACAGATCATCGATTCGTGGTAGAGGATATCTATTCTTAATGGTCACCTTGTTGAGTCTCCGATAATCAATACATATATGCCATGTACCATCCTTCTTCTTAAAAAATAGCACAGGCCCTCCCTATGGCTATGAATTGGGCCTTATAAACCCCTTCTCTAACAACTCTTCCAATTGTTCCTTGAGCTCCTTCAATTCAGCTAGAGCCATTTTATACGGTGGTATAGAAATGGGTGCGATACCAGGAATCAAGTCAATGGCAAACTCAATTTCCCTCATCGGTGGCAAACCAGGTAAATCTTCAGGAAACACGTCAGGAAACTCCCTCATAATTAGAAAATCTTCTAACTTCTTTTCATTCACATCAGTATCCACAACATGGGCTAAGAAGGCTTCACACCCTTTTTTCATCATCCTGTTAGCTAGAAAAGCTGAAATCATTCTAGGTGACGACATTCTTTTATCTCCTCTAAAGGAAACCTTCTCTCCATTGATAAGGTCAAACTATACTTCTTTGAGACTACATTCTAACTTTGCACAATATTTCTCCATAGCATCCATACCCAGTATAACATCTAGACCCTTTAGCTCTAACGGCAATAAGTCTACTACCAGGCTAGCACCTTCAATAACCAGTTCACAATCTCTATACACTTAACTTATTATCACCCTCCTCCCTAAAGGAGTGTTAATAATCAATGGATCTTCCAATGGCACCAAATTCACACCACATAATGTTATGCTTGTAGAAACAAATGAATGAGTGGAGACAGAATCAATTAAGATATATACTTCAGAGTTAAATAACTGAGCCATACCCGTGACAACTTCAGGCGCGACTACGGCTTCCTCTCTTGTCATGGTAAATACCCTGGCCTATGCCTGACCCCTTAGCCTTCCTAGAGGGATAGCCTTCCTTGCAGCCTCAGAACTGCCCACCTTAGTGACTGGCCTAGTTCCCATTGTTTCTGCTATCTTTGGGGCTTGCAACTGCGACCCCTCTTACCTGGTCATCTGTGGACATTCCCTAATCATGTTTCCCTTCTCCCTGCATCAAAAACATGCTCCAAGTAACTTGAAGCACTCTTCTTTGTGAAACTTCACACAATGCTCACATTGAGGGTTCGTGTACCTACTCCTCTCTACCCTACTATTGCCTCCCACAGTTGAGGTTTGCACTGAATCTGCCCTTGATTTCTTGTTCTTAGTAAAGGTGCTACTCCCCACCTCACTCTGAGTATGGAAACTCCTTGCACTCCTCTAATACAATGGAGCCTCGTTCCCTTATTGGAAGACTGCTCTCAGTTCTTCCTCTTCTTATTCAGTTTATACTTGATATTCTCCAGTTTCTCGGTCTAAAGTGCAGCATCTACCAACTGTTGGTAATCACAGAAGTTATGGATCAACACCTTCTGCTTAATCCCCAAATGAAGTCCTCCCTCAAACTTATGGCATTTGTCCTCCTCATTCACCACAAGGTTGGCCATATATCAAGAAATTTGAGTGAACTTCAGCTCATACTCACTCACACTCATGTCCCTCTGTGTGAGAGTTATAAACTCTCTGGCCTTCTCTTGTACCTAAACCCTAGAGAGGTAATTCTTCCTGAACACTTCCACAAAATCTCTCCATGATAATATCAGAGGCATAACCTGACTATGGTGCACTGATTCCCACCAATACAATGCATCCCCTCACAACAAACTCACTACATAATCTAATGTCTCTTCATCAGAGCACTTCATTTGAAGCAAGACTCTCTCGGTCCTCTTCAACCATGCTTCAGCCTCTTCCAGATTCGTAGTACCAATAAAATGTACAGCTCCATACTTATGGAGCTTATCATACTGCCTACTCCTCTCTACCGGAGCTGGCATCGGAACTTGTGACCCTTAGGGCATGGCATATGTGAAAGCCTAAGAAAAGGCTTGAAAGAACCGCGGATCCAAATCAAGCATAAGAGGAGGAGGCGGTGGCATTTCATGCTGCACACTAAGTGCCTCAGAATTAGGAGCAGAGTGTGTCCCCGCGTCTTGCGAGACATACGATTCATCCGTACTTCCTTAGTGAGAGCTCGATCGAGTCAGCTTCTCGAGTTCTTTTTTGAGGCGACATATTCACTCCTTCAATTGAAAACATTTAAAAAAACTTTGAGTTCATGCTTCAAAAAAACGATTCCAAATAATGTAAAAAAATACAAAACAATGCAGGAGGTTCATTTAAAAACAATGCATGTTCATTTCATATTTTAAAAACTACTCATTCAAAGCCTAGGATATTCCTAAACCTAGTCCCTATCCCAGACCTAAACCTAGTCGCTCTGATGCCATAAGAATGTTAGACCCCATTTCCAGAGTCTAACTCGTTCTCTGATACCATAAGAATGTTAGACCCAGTTTTCGAAGTCTAACTCGATCTTTGATACCATAAGAATGTTAATGCGTAGGTCTCGGTACTTATTACGAAGCTACATTACCAGAGGATCGGGTAAGGGATCATATACAAGGGCCCATCAGGAAAAGTTCGTTGTGGCTAACTTTTGGCTTCGCCGCGGTAAACTTTTCTAAAACCTTTCTATAAAAGTTCGCTGCGGCCAACTTTTGGCATCAAGAGAGAGCACCTCTTGGGAAAAGTTCGCCGAGACAAACTTTTGGGCTTCGCCACAGCAAAATCGCAGAATCAAGCGAGAGCGCCTCTCAGAAAAGGTTCGTCGCAGAAAACTTTAGGGCTTTGCCATGGCGAAACCTTCGGATAGACCTGAACCATCCAACACTAAAATGAAACATGAACATACACACACACACACATATCCTTTCAACCCAACCCAAATTCCATCACTACCAACAATTAACAATCTCAACCAAGAGGATAAATATGTACATGATCGATACAAACTTCTTCAAATCTTAGTCTCATTAATAAAACAAAA
Organism: Erythroxylum baracoense; assembly: GCA_025629805.1. Lineage (NCBI taxonomy): Eukaryota > Viridiplantae > Streptophyta > Magnoliopsida > Malpighiales > Erythroxylaceae > Erythroxylum > Erythroxylum baracoense. Next base: position 12,109 of record JAOTAY010030679.1, on the reverse strand, counting down.
TAGAGTTTGAACATAGCTTTAGTGGGCATTTCAAGCCATAATACATCATAGTCCAAAAAACATAATTTACACAAAGTAGAATTTCTCAAAATGCAACTAAAGTCTTGTTTTACTAAAACTAACTTAAAATACAAAATAAACATAATCCGGAGTAATGCCATTATGTTCGATCACTAGATCTCTTAGTCATCACTTGAAAATGGGACGGAATGGTGGAGGTGAGCTTAAAGCTCGTGGGTAACAATTTTATAACTAGTAACAAGCAAAACCAATTAAAAAAAAGTCACATTGCATCATGAAACACATATTTCCAAATTATTAATTTATCAAACACTTTATAATCAATTCAAATAATGCATTTAATAAACTTGTCAACACATAAGCACATCAAAATGGCTTGGGAGGTCCATAAGCAGAGCGAGCTAACACATTCCCATGAAATGGTCCTGTGTAGTCGTGAGCAGAATGAACTAACACAATCCCCTATAGTGGTTTTTGCGTAGTCGTAAACATGAGGGAGTCCCTGAAGGAGCTCCATGCCACTTGCGGGTAGGCAGGAGAAGCCTTTAGTCAAAGTACATTTAACATACAGAATGGACTGAACCAAACCCACATAACATATATTTCATAACTTGTAAACTTGTTGCCCAAAATGGCACCTTTTTCGAAAAGTGATTTCATAAACATAGTAATTTATTTATTTAAAAAGGATTCATTTTCACATTCTTTTCATAAATCACCCACACAATAATCACATACCAACACATGGCACTTTCTCAAAGCATTTAAGGAGCAATAAATGTACATTTATAATACAATTGAAAAAACACTTTCTTTTTTAATTTGGAAGAAACATTAATGGCTTATTATTCAATTATAAAAATGTAACCCACATTGAATTCCTTGTTTAACAATTGCTCAAAGATGCCTCTCCTCTTGCTTCTCTTACCTCTCCTTTTGATTTCCTTCAATATTAGCAAAAATCCCAATTCAATTGGACTTCCGATTAAGAACTCAAAGAAATATATACACTAAAGTTGATCCTAGAATACTTAAACCCATGCATTTCTTAAGCTTCACTAACCAAAACCCTTCTAAAAATCCAAAAGTTTAAACATAAACTTACCTTGAATCTTCACCAATTATTGAGTTTCTTGGCTCAAATGGAAGCTCTAATCTTCCTCTATCTTTTTCCCTTCTTGAGCAACTTCAAAGTCACTTTTTAAGACTAAGAAAATTGGAAACCTTCTCTCTTCTTTTCTTCTTCTCCCACGACAACTCTCTCTTCCTCTCTTCAATTTCGTTTCTCTTCTTCTTCAATTACAAGACAACACTTCTTTTCCCTTTTTTACCCTTAATGAGCCCAAAAAATCGATTTAACCCTTCCTTATAAGCTTAAGCTCTTTTAACCTTAAGTGATCTTCCAAAAATACCCTTCAACCTTCTTATTACTTAATACAACTAAACTATATAATAAAAAAATCCTACTAACATTAACATAATAATTAACTCCAAAAACTTAATTAATCGAAACCTCATACTTCATTCAAATCATGCTTAAATAAATAAAAAAATTTGGGGCCAACAATATCGATGATCCTTTACCCTTTATTTCAACAGTGAACTAACACTGCTTGAAACCTCAGGCTTGTCGATATCAACGATATTGAGCTTTAATTGTGAAGAACATGTATAAGTTGAGTTATTATTTTTGTTAAGTAAAATCGTAATACATATAATCAAACACATTGAAATATTACTGAAACTTTGTCCAAAGCATTTTGGAGCAAGTCATCTTCCTTCAAGTGCCTGACATGCTTAAGGCAAGACAACTCATTCCTCACAATGATGCCCAACTCACTGGCCAATTTTGCAGATTGAATCTTATCCAGCGGGCGACTTGCATGGGGTCAATGGTCACAGACAACTTGCTGTTGATTGCAACATTCATCCGTTGCAACTTAGTTCTTTTTTTCTTACCTCTACCTTGTTTTCTAATGCCAGTATTAGAACCTGAAAAGAAAAAAAATCATAATAAGAAAAACATACTAAACATGTAATGAGTAATTTCAGCATTAAGGTAAATATGTTTGGTTAACAATAATAGACCTGAAGATCCCTCATGACTAACAGAAGATGTTAGTAAAGGTTGTTGCTGACTTTCTTCATTCAATGATGCAATTGTTGGTTATTCTGTGGGAGGAACTTCTTCGGTCGTTACCACCCTCTTTCCCTTGTTTCTACCAAGTGCCATTATAATGAACTTGTGTATAACGAAATATGATCATAACGTATAATCTTAACTCAAACATCAATTTTTCATATGAATATAAGGAGATCAGCAGTCAAATACTAAACATTTGGCATAACATTCCACAAAAACATAAATGAAACATTAAAAATATACATCTAGTCATCGTAAATTAACATAAGTAAAACATCAATAGCATAAGGCAATTATGATCATAGCATTTCAAACAATACAAACAATTTATTTAGATTCAATCATCATAATCAAGATTTTGAAAATCATCATCTTTAAGTACATTACTGTTAGATTCTTGATCACTAATATATTCGAACAAAGTATTATCATTGTCATTTAAGTCATCCTGAGTATAATGTTATTTTGTTTGTAAGATAAGATGAGCTTGGACTTTATCTACTTGAACTATGTTAGGCTCCACATCTCTCATATGGAATAAAGATATATCAACATCTTCTACTTGAACACCTTTGTTATTGAACTCCAATCCAATATCTTGCTAGAGTTCATCTGCATTCTCATCCAATTCACCAATATCCCTTTCATAAAAATCAAAGACATTCCTTTGTTGAAACTATTGAACAACCTTCCAATTGCTACCCAATACAGTATCGTTGACGTAGAAAACTTGTTTGGTTTGACTTGCAAGGACAAAAAGATCATTATCATACCATGTCTTACTAACATTTATGCTAGTAATATGCCTGTTCACTTTCATGTTAGTTAGATCAAACCATTTGCATTTAAGTATAACAACCTTCTTATCCTTAATGTAGTGCAACTCTATTATTTCAGAGATGACAACGTAAAAGTCAATGATTTTGTCGTCATGACATCCTTTAACGATAACTCCATTATTTTGGCTTCTAACTAAACTATCTCGATCTTGTATGTGAAATCTCACCCCATTAACAATGCAATCTGTGTATTTCTTCCCACAAATATGAGGCCCACGTGCCAAACTATATAATGCTATTGTCACTTCTTGTACCTTACGGTCATGTAACGGTATCATCTGTACGACAAATTGAAAATAAATATGAAGATGAGACAAATTCTTATATTTTCATAATATGTAATCAATTCGAAACTTACTCGATTTCGAAACCATAATACAAACTTCTGCCTATGTTTTTCTTCAACATTAATAATCCATTTGCTACGAATTGTGTCTTTGTGCTCTCTATTTAAAAAAGATAGCGACAGTAAGATCTCAGAGTGAATGAAGAAAATTCTAATATGATTGTTTGAATGAAAAGGAATATACGTACTCCATGTATGTATCGACTTTCTCGCAATTGTTTAAAATATACCAATAGGCAATTTCGAATTTGTCTTTACTTAGCTCCACATATTTACCCACACTAAGTGGCCTAACTTTTTGGGATAAAATAAACAACCCACCATCGTCATGAAAATCAAAGTTACGTTCTGGTCTATTAAATCTTATCTCCACATTAGTTAAGTACATTGAACAAAAAGTTAAACATTCATTTGCTATATAAGCCTCTATAATAGACCCCTCTAGTCGAGCTCTATTGCGTACATGATGCTTAAGAGAGCATAAAAACCTAAACATAAACAGTTATAAACTTAGGAATTGTTACAAATAAATAACATAGAAAAAACTTGTTGAATTAATATAAATTACCTTGCAATCGGAAACATCCATCGAAATTGAATCAATCTACAAAGTTTTGCTTCATATGATAAGTGAATTGCCAAATGAACCACAACATCAAAAAATGATGGGGGGAATAATAGTTCAAGCTTACATAGAATCATTGCTATGTCTTTTTCCAATTTATCAAGCTCTTCAACTTTAAGTGTCTTGCAACATCATTGCTTAAAAAACTCTCCCACTTGACCCAAAGTAATGGATACATCTTTCGACAAACACCCATGTATTCTAATAAGAAGCAGTCGTTGCAAAAGTACATGACAATCATGACTTTTCAACGCTGACACTTTTCCCTCTTTAACGTTCACACAATGGCTTATATTTGATGCATATGCATTAGGAAATTTGACTAATTGGAGAAACTAACAGAATGATTGTTTCTCACTTTTTGACATGTTGTAACAAACAGGGGGAATAAAGTATGAGCCATCATCTCTTCTTTTCAAATGCAAAACCTTTCTAATATTCATGTCTTCCAAGTCTAGTCTAGCCTTAATTGTGTCTTTGGATTTCCCATCAATTCCCATGGCAGTCCCTAAAATAAACTCACTAATGTTTTTCTCAATATGCATGACATCAAGTTTGTGCCTCAATAGTAATTCTTTCCAATATGGCAAGTTGAAAAATATGTTTTTTTGTCCAATTCAGTTCAATATTATTTCTCTTATACTTTCTATTACTTGGGTGTTTTCCAAGTGTAATGTTACCTAAATGTGATAGCTGGTAAACAATATCATCACCGAATAACTACATCATAGCTTCACCCAACTCAACTGTGTCATTAAACTGTTTACTTATTTGCCATCTAAACCCATGTTCCAAATAACGAAGATGACTAATATAACATATTTTACTTCGTATCCTTTTTGAATATGTTTGATGATTACATAAAGGACAAGCCATACACTCTTTAGTGCTCCACCCAAACAAATTCCCATAAGCTGGGAAATCATTTATAATCCACAAAACAGCAGCATGTATTGTAAATGTGTTGCCTTCAATAACATCAAAAGTTTGTAATCTAAATTCCTATACATTTAAGTCATCAATTAATGGTTGCATGTATACATCGATGTCCTTACCAGGAGTAGTAGGTCCTAGAATAAGCAAAGACAATAACATAAAAGGCTTCTTCATACACTTCCATGGAGGTAAATTGTCTGGAGCTAGAATCACCAGCCATATGCTATATGAATTACTCATATTACTGAAAAGATTAAATCCATCTGTGGCCAATCTAAGTCGAACATTACAATATTCTTGTCCAAGCTACGAAAACTTTCTATCAAGCTATTTCTATGCCATTGAGTCTACTAGATGACACATAATGTTATCATCAATGTGTTTCTCTTTATGCCACCTCATATCTATGGCTTTTTTATTGAAATAAAAAGTCTTTGTAATCGTGGTTTAATAGGAAAGTATCGAATGATTTTCATAGGTATGTTTTTCCCTCTCCCATCATCCACCCGCCACCTTGATGTACCACAAATAAGACACTCATGAAGTTCTTTACTTTCCTTACAATAAAGAACACAGTCATACTTACAAGCATGAATTGAAATATATCCTAATCCAAGGTCCCTTAATAGCTTCTTCGCATCATAGTAATATTTCGGCAACTTATGTCCGATTGGAAATGCATCATTTAGTAAGTCAATTAACATGTCAAAGGAATTGTTACTCCATTTATTACAAACCTTCAAATGCAACAACTTCACAACAAATGATAATTGAGAAAAATTAGAGCACCCTGGATATAATTGTTCTTGAGCAACTTTCTATAACTTCCGAAAATTATCTTCTGTAATACTACCAATTATGTTAGGCATTCCTGTTTTATTCATAGTCTCCATATAATTCTGACAATCATCTAATATCTCATCAATCCCATCATCACCATCATCATTCACATCATAATCATCAACATCATTATTGTAACTGTCATCATAAGATGTACCGCCACTTCTACTACAACTTGCTTCCTTACGTTTGATCACAGGTTTATGTATGATAAGTTTTAATATTTTTAACCTCGATAATACTGCAAGTGCACAGGTCGTTCATGTAGTACCTAAGGTATCGATCCCACGAGGAGGAGTAATTTAATCCTAAAATCTAAGGCTTAACTCAATTTCACAATAATTCAAAATAACAAATCATGTAGAAAATTAATCAAAGAGTTAAATTCAGAAATTATAAACAAGATAGTAATTTGCACAACCTAATGACGAAGCAACCTAGGAACTACCAATTGAGAGAAAGGTGGTTTTAATCCAACCTTAATGGAAACCTAATTGATTATGAAATTACCGAATTACCGGGTCTAAATGATACTAGGGTGGATTATTCTCTTTCGAGTTATAATCTTTAACCCTAATTAATAAACCTAATTAGTTTATGGAATTATAATCTCTCAATTTCTAATTGACCCAAAACCTAAATTAGTTTTGAAATTGTCCAATAACCTACCAAAAAACTATACACGATCTTTCGTCATACAAATTTACCGGATTGATTCAATTCTTAATATATCAAACTACCTAACTCTTGTTAGCCTAATTTGATGATTTTCACTCAGTTCATCCTCTCAATTTATTATCAAATTATCAAGAGAAGAAATTGAATCACAATAACTCAATAAAAAACAAAAACAATCAACTTCCATTAATATCATAGACAACATCCCGAAGGTGAGTATAGATATAACTCAACATTCAACAAATCCTATTCTCAACAATTATCTTAATTCTATACATCAATAAAATTGAAAATAAATTGGAAAATATGATTGGAACAGAATAGTGGAGGTAGCAATCAATGGGAAATCTCTTATTCTAGGAAGCACTTCGCGTGACTTCTTCTCTGTCTCTCTCTTCCTTCGATCCTTTCTCAAGTCGATAAAGCTCTCTCTAGGGTTCAAAATTTGGCTCATGCAAAAAGCTTCTTTCTCTATTCTTTATGTTCCTTAAATACCTTGGAAGCTCTAAGGTTCGTTCTAGGTCGAAAGAGTACAAAAAGTTCCTTAAAACTTGACGTTTCACTTGCTTTTGTGTCTGCCCTACGCAGACCATGATCATGACCTTGCCTGCACGATCGTGACCAACATTTATCCCTATCTGTCATGATCATGGCCTGGTTCGTGGCCCTGCCTGCACGATCGTGACCAGTATTTATCCCTTTCTGTCATGATCATGGCCCAAGTGCCACGAGTGCCACGTTCATGGCTAAGTTCAAACCTCTCTGTCACGATTGTGACTAAATTGTCATAATTGTGGCTTGGATCCTGGTGCCTCACATCTTTCTGTCATGATTGTGTCACGATCAAGGGTCGTAGTTTTGGCTTGAAACTTCTCCGTTCTTCGTTGTTGACCCTGAAACACTAACAAACACATCAAAGTACCTCAAAAAATAATATTTAAGCTCAAAGACTCATACTAACCCATAAAAACACTTAAACACATAAGCAAACACAATTAAAACCTAAACACCCACTTAATGCTCAAATTAACACTAAATACCTAACAAATTGAACCCTAAAACATAATGAAAATTATAACTATCAACATCCTCATACTTAAACGTTTGGTTAACAATCAAACAAACCAATAAACACATAACAAACACACAACACACAATGCAATAATGAGGCAATGACTTCAACTTTATGAAATAAATTTAATCTTAAACACAGTCATACAAGTTATATCTAATCATTAACACACAAAATCTATGTCTAGGGGTTTTGAATTAAATATACAAATTAATCAAGATCTAAGTGTTAATTTATTTACCCTTTCCAATTGTACACACATATTAATAATTCTTTGGTCCTTCAGACTCTGTAACTATTCCTAAGTATATTTTCATGAAAAGTCAAGTTTATTACAAGTCCGGTAGGTGTTTATTAAGAAAACAATTATTTATTTATTTATTTAAGCAAGGACTTAGTCTTTTACTCGGAGGCAAACATTAGTGATGAATGTCAATCCGGTTATTTGACTAAGTCATTTTTATTAAACAGCTTGGCTGAAACATCAATATAGCTTTTTGACGCGAAGGCACACATTTGTGATACGTGTCGATCTAGTTAGTCAGCTATATCACGTTTTCAACTAGCCACTAGCTCTATTTATAACCCGAAGGTCAGCGTAATAGTGATTTATTTAACAAAAAATACACATATATTTTTTTATTGCCTACTTTATTGGTTTAGCTACTCATTTCTATGAAAAATACTAATTAAGCTACTTAATTTGAAAGGCCTCAAATTATGAATCAATGTGACAATCTATAGGGTGTTAAGCTTACACTAAATCCTAAATAAATGTATATTCATCCAAAGACCCCTAATTTACTAATTTTGCAGGCTAATGATTATTCACAACCTAGTAGATTATGTTCAAAATTAAATAAATTTCACTCCGTTTAAGCCATTAATACATTCAAACAATTCACACAATGCAACCTAATAGCTATCACACAGTATGCAAAATCATATACAACAATTTGTTATTCCCACTCTCGGAAATAATAACTATAATATTGTTAGTCCCCCTTTGGGAATTGATAACAACAAGGAAGTAAAACACATAACCCCTCCCTACACTTGAACAACACATTGTCCTCAATGTGAGAAGGGAACAATAAGCACATAAAAGAAAAAAAATACAAAAATTAAAGTAAACAGAAAATAAATAAAAATAAAAATAAAAAATAGAACTGAAGGATAATTCGAACAAGAAAAAAGGGTTAGAAAAAGTCTCATGGAGATGGAGGTGGTGATGAACACCTTGAGAGTCAACACAAATTACTAAGGTTTTATTAAAAACAAAGCTAGCTACATCTAACATTTTCAAACAAACTTCTAAACTCACTAGTTTATGGTCCTTAGCTTGACCTTGTATCTAAGGAAGCATCTTAATCATTCAGAGACAAGGAAATCACTTCCTTATCTTTAGGAATCGCTCCTCCAAAATAAAGCTTACAATGATGCTCGTTGACTTTAAAAGTCTCCTTATTAGTGCTTTCCAGTTTGAGAGCTTCATGATTAAAAACTTGAATGACCGTAAATGATCCACTCCATTTAGAGTTCAACTTCCCTGGAAATAGCCTCAACTGTGAATTATATATTAGAACGTTGTCTCCTAATTTGAATTCCTTTTGCTTGAGATGAGCATCGTGTCATTTCTTAACCTTTTCCTTATAGAGTTTGACGTTTTCGTAAGCATTAAAATGAAACTTTTCAAATTTGTCCAATTGTAGAAGTCTCTTTTTGCTGGCTTGTTTCTAATCAAAATTTAATGTTTTAACTGCCCTATATGCTTGATGTTGTAATTCAAACGGCAAATGACATGCTTTCCCATAAACGAGCCTATAAGGAGCTGTTCCAATGGGTGTTTTCAAAGTTATCCTATACGTCCATAGGGCATCATATAGCTTTGTTGCCCAATCCTTTATAGAGTCATTTACTGTCTTTTCCAGAATTCATTTCAGCTCCCGGTAAACAACTTCCACTTGGCCACTGGTCTGCAGATGGTAAACTGTAGCAACTCGGTGGTGCACTCTATATCATTTTAAGAGGGCATCAAAAGATTTGTTGTAAAAATATGCACCTTTTTCACTTATTATTGTATGTGGCACTCCAAACCGGTTAAACAACTGTTTAATGAACTTCTGCACTGCCTTCCCATCATTGGTTGGAGATGCTACCGCTTCGGCCCAACGTGACACATAATCAACCCTACTAAAACATACATGTTCCCTATTAAAGATAGGAATGGATCCATAAAATCGATGCCCCATACATCAAAGACTTCTACTTCTTGAATGTTGGATAAAGGCATTTCATCCCTTTTAGAGATGTTACCTATTCTCTGAAATCGATCACATTGTGCCACGTAGGCCTGCGTATCCTTAAACAACTGTGGCCAATAAAATCCACTCTCAAGTATTCGAGTCGTCGTTTTGTTGGCTCCACAATGCCTAACATACTGACCTTCATGACATTACTTTAAGATATTTAACATTTCCTCATCTGGAACACAATGTCACATTAACCCATCTGCACAAGCTCTATATAAGGTTGGCTCATCCTATATGTATCGATTACAGTCATGCAAAAACTTCTTCCTTTGTTGGTAAGAGAGATCTGATGGAAGTTTACCATTAGCAACATAATTGGAGATATCTGCAAACCATGGTGTAGTCAAGCTCTCGAGTAGCATCAGAGTTTCATCGGGGAAATTTTCATCAATGTCATCACTTGTCTTACATTCCCCTCCCTCAAGCTTGGATAAGTGGTTTGCAACCACATTTTCTACTTCCTTTTTATTTCTCACCTCTATATCAAATTCTTGCAAAAGTAATACCCATCGAATGAGTCTAGGTTTTGCATCTTTCTTGTTGAAAAAGTATTTTAGTGTCACGTGGTCGGTGAATACAATTACCTTTGAACCCAAAAGATATCGTCGAAACTTATCACACGCATACACTATTATGAGTAGTTCCTTTTCTATAGTGGTATAATTCAGTTGGAGTCCTGCAAGAGTCTTACTAGCATAGTAAATTACATGCAGCTCCTTATCTTTTCTTTGGCCTAAAACATAACCTATGGCTTGGTCACTTGCATCATACGTAACTTCAAATGGAAGTGTCTAGTCTGGTGATGATAAAATTGATGCTGATACTAATGCCTCCTTTAAGGTGTTGAATGCAGACATACACTTGTCATCAAACAAGAAGGGCACATCCTTGACTAAAAGGTTTGTTAAAGGTCTTACAATTTGTGAAAAGTATTTAATGAATCGACGATAGAATCCTGCATGACATAAAAATCCTTGCATGCCTTTTACATTGCTTGGCGGTGGAAGTTTCTCTATCACCTCTCTTTTTGCTTTGTCAACTTCGAATTCTTGATGGGAGATTTTATGCCCTAGCACTATCCCTTCTTGCACTATAAAATGACATTTCTCCCAATTCAACACCAAGTGTGATTCTTCACATCTTTGAAGAACTCTATCCAAATTAGTTAAACATATGTCAAAAGAATCTCTAAAGACTGAAAAATCTTCCATGAATAGCTCTATTATGTCTTCTATCATGTCATCGAATATAGACATCATACATCTCAGAAATGTGGCTGAAGCATTGAAAAGTCCGAATGACATCCGTTTGTATGCGAAGGTACCATAGGGGCAAGTGAATGTGGTCTTTTCCTGATCATTAGGGTAGATGAAAATCTGATTATAGCCCGAGTATCTATCTAAGAAGTAGTAAAATGAATGGCCAGCCACCCTTTCTATCATCTGATCTTTGAATGGGAGAGGAAAGTGATCTTTCTTAGTCACTGAGTGGAGTTTGCAATAATCTATACATACTCTCCATCCTGTGAGTGTTCTTGTTGAAATTACTTCTCCACTATCACTTTCTAACACTGCCATTCCACCCTTTTTAGGTACGCATTGTACTGGGTTGACCTATTCACTATCAGAGATGGGATAAATTATCCTTACATCTAAGAGTTTTATGATCTCCTTCTTAACCACCTCCTTCATGTTAGGATTTAGCTTCTGTTGATGCTCCCTCACTATTCTGCATCCTTCCTCTAAGTTTATTCGGTGCATGTAGATATTTAAGTTATTCCTCAAATGTCAGCAATTTGCCATCTGATGGCTTTTATCCGTATCCTAACAACTTCCACCACCTTACTTTCTTGTTTTTCATTCAATTGGTTGGAAATTATTATCGGTAATATTTGGCCTTCACTAAGAAAGGCATACTTGAGGTATGCAGGTAAAGGCTTAAGCTCTAATATCGGTGGTTTTTCTAAAGATGGTAGCATGGGTGCTTCAGTTCGAACTAATTTATCTTGATGCATTTGAACATCTACCTCCTCCATCTCATCATCTCTTTTAGATTTAGGGTTCTGTTATCCATCATTTGCCTCTGCTTCTACTAACTGCACTTATGCAATGCAACTCTCAACTTGTTCTTGCAAATTTTGATCCATAATTTCAACTTTCATGCATGCGCTACTTGTTATTGGATTCTTTAAGGCTTTTGTAACATCCCCTCACTTAAGGAAAAAGGGTAAATTGGTCTTTTTGAATGGGTTAGCATAATTGGAAGTGTTTCTGACATATACATGCATTCATATATGC
>JAOTAY010030661.1:0-25372 GCA_025629805.1 Erythroxylum baracoense | reverse complement strand
ATATTCTATTACAAGAATATGTAAATCGTATGTACCCATATTTCATAATATGCAAAGATAACTTATATTTGTTAGCTTAAGGCTTATTATTAATAATTTGATGATAACAATGTAATATTTCAAAATTTAAATTAGATTTATTTCTTTGTATAGGCAATGATATAATTTTTTTAAAAAATAAAATTATAGGAATAATGCTTCATTTCTTGCAATAGCCTTCTTAATGATCTTACCTTGTTAGAAATGATTCTACAATATTCAGAAGGATCCTATTAATCATATAGTTCGTCAATCAGCTCCAAGATATTGTTATATTTATTTCTTAACATCCGAATATTGACGAGTTCAGCAAAAATAATATCGTAGATTAAACAACGGCTAGTTGAGAAAAATGTCTACTAAAAGAAGAGTCCTTGCATTTGTAAAAGACACAAACTACATTATTTCAAAATATCTTATAGCTTCATTATTTCTTGAAAGTTATATCAAACTCTTTGTGTCTTAAAAAATGATATCACTTTATTAAAAGAGACTATTAAATCCTTCATACTTTTCTTGTTGAGAGTTTGTAGAGGCTAGCAAAATACTACTAGTGTGGACAGTTATAAGTAGAATCAGTATAAATCTACTGTGTCATTTTCTCTCTCTTTCTAACTTTTTCCGCATTAAAAGTTTGTATTTTTAAGAGACTCCTTCAATTTTATAATAAGTTCCTTCGGTGTTTTAACACAAGAGGTTTCTTTTGAAAGTTAGCAGGCTCTTATCGATTAACAGGCTCCTATTGTTTTAAGCTTAGCTGGCTCCTTTCGATTAATTAGTTTCTTTCTATTTGAGCATTAACAAGCTCCTTTCTTTTCCAACGTTGGTATGATCTTTTCAAAAATCTATAGGATCCTTCTATTTATTTTATTGAGCAAGATCTTATCGATTTGAAAGTACCTTAAATTTTTATATACACGTAATTCACCCATCTTGAATTTGTTTGCTTTATCAATATTAATTTTATCTACCACATATAAGACAATTGGTCAATCGCTTAAATAAATTCTGCCATTTAAAAGATTAAAAAACAATATATAATTTAAAGAAATATCGAGGTTTTGGATCTAATAATTGAAAAATTATATATATATAAAATTTTTAGGAAAGGATATTATATTACATCAACAAGAAGTTGCACAAGAAACTAGACAACAGGCAATATGGCATTTAAATAATATAGAATTATGTGATTTATGCTCATTAGATCAATTTATTTGTGAATTTAAGAAATATTATTATAAATTAGCACGAAATGAACAAGAAATGTATATACATGTATTTATTCAAAAATTACCTCATCCTATGAATTTACATGTGATTAAAGCATAACTAACTTGATAGGTTATTGAAAATGGATATTGTCCTTGAGTCATTAAATTTTCTCGATAAAATTTATAAGCGATGGTAATTGAATCATCTAAATTTGGTGATTTTAATGGAATGCCTAATTTTAATCTTGTGTTGAATTTTAATTTTCCATATGCTAAATTTCCATTCATCATTCCTATGATTTGATCATTTAAATTTGTCATTTGTTCATCTATGATAGCCATTCTAATAGGTGAATCAATTCCTTCCTGGAATGTTGATTTTAATAAAACTTAAATAGTGGCTAAATGAATATAACCAATCTTAGATCTTTTGTTTTCTGGAATCTTTTTTAATTGTTTACTAAGTTGTTCCTGATTGATTAAACTAATTCTAATGTGTCCATTACATTGATTCATTTGAAGAGGAGTTTTATGAATGAGTTTTCCAAAATATACTATATTTTGTCTATCGAATAATTTTGTTATACTTCGAGAAGTTTTTATATCTTGTCCAGTTTTTATATCTAACTTTGTCTTAGTTATCTGTTTTTGTTTATCTAGAGTAAATAAAGTATTTAAATGAAAATTTCCTTGACTTTCTTCCAATTCTAAATTATCTACATCAAGTATTTCAGAGGAATGTTCTTCCTTACTAGTCATAATCTATTATGTTCGTGAATTCTATGTAATTGTAAAGACATAACTAAAAAATCTTTTTCATTAACAAATATATGAAAGGTTTGTCGAGCTACTTCTAATTCGAATTGAATATTTTCTAATTCTTCTATATTTATAGATTTTGGTGGATGTTCATCAATAAATTGTATTAATCTAGAAGCAACATTTCTCATTTGTTATCTATAATTATTGACTACAGTGGTTAATTCTTGAATAGATTGTTCTAATTGGCTATAATAAGAACAATTATTCATTGATATAACTTATAGTTGTTACCATATTTTTCATAATTCGGTGTGAACCATTCGAGAAATTCATCTCGAAACAGTAAACACTCTATAAATAAATACTCAGCTAGTTCATCAGTAATGCCAAAATGATAAATGATAATCAAATGATTGCATAAATCTGATGGTTCTAAAATGAAGACACATATTTCAATGAATTTAAAGAGAATGGGTATAAAATAAATCGAACAGAAGAACATAATTAAACAGATTAGAAAATATGCATACATGATTAACAAATATTAACAAATAAAATATTGAATTGCATCTTGGTAAGATCGTAAATCTTTTTGTAATCTATAATAAATTTCATTGCTGACTGCTAATGTTTGATGTAATTCTCTGGTTGTTGGTAAATAAAGCATAAATGATGCATTGGATAAAAGTTCAATTTGTCCTGTTAACTGATCTATTTGATTTTTGTATTCCTCAAGCAAGATTTCCGTATTTCTAATTAAATTCTTAAGTATCTGAAGATCTTGAAAATACATACTTGCAAACTTTTTATTTAATAAAGAAATAGATACAATATTGACTTAGTCAATAAGCCCATTGATACGTTGAAGGGCTAACATGCGTAATTCCTTATTAATTGCTTTTAAATCTTTGGCCATCTGAATCATTTTTGCATAATGATTCATTTGATCTATATCATTGGTGGCATGAGCTTTCTTATTGCGTGCATGAAACATACTTAAACGATCATCAAGGCGATCGTCACTTTGATAAAGATCTTGCAAAGTCCTTTTTAATGCTTGTTTGGTTTGAAAATATCCCATATCTGTAACAATAAGTAAATGATTAATCAATGAGATGATTTATTTTTTCAATTAATTCCTTTCTTCTTTCTATATTATCTTGTTTCCTTAGTTGATAATAATCAATAAGTTTTTGTCGGTGTGAAAGATTGTTTTGCGTAGAAGCTGTCAGAGGGGTTTGATCAATGTAGATTTGTTGTTGTTGAATAATATGATCAAAACGTTCATTGTGAATATATGTAAGATCAATTAATTCCTTTAACAAAGCTTTGCGTTCAAAATAAGAACTCATAATGAAAATAAATGCTTCAAAAGATAATAAACAATAATAATCAGATAAGATAGGTAAAAATAAACAAATGTTAAATGAATGATTAATAATAAAACATATATAATCATAACTATAATGTGATGAAGAACAAAGACTAATTTCTCGTACCTCTATATGCCTTGGCACCAAACTCAGGCAAACGGCGAGAGAGATTTGAGAGAAAGAGAGTTTTATTCTACATACCCAGAATGATTACAAGGAATGCCTTATATAGGCAAGAAAAGAGACCTGACCTAATACCGAAGGAATCGGTTAAAGCTAAAAGAAAAACTGACAAGACAAAAAGAAAAGTAAGATTCGTTTTTAAAAGACTAAAAAAGTAAAAGGTAAGAAAAAGAGATATGACTAAAGAATCTACACTATTGACATGGTTTGTCGGTTTTACCGACACTTTCTATGTTTGTCTACATCTGCCGACACTTGATTACTTTATTCCTCAATAATGGCTTCAATAGACTTACTATCTTCAGATGGTTGAGCAGTTGATACTTGAGTATTGCAGAGAGATCATTTGTGCAGAGGTTGATACTTCAATTGATGACAAAGAGCCTGTTTCCATGTTGAATTTAAAGCTGCAAAAATATCTTCAAGGGTGATGAACGGCTTGATGAATTGTTGAATAATTTGTTGTACATCGGGAGTGATTGCTGACTTGTATGCCGAAATCATAAGTGTATTGTTTCCTTTGTAATTGAGCTTGACTGTAGAGTCTTCCTGAATTCTGTTGGCTTAGATAAATATTCCTTCTAAACATTGTAGATTGAAATGATTAATTAATTCCCAATCAAATGGATGCTTGGGTGCTTCATCAATGCTTGGATATAATCCATTGCTGATGCCGATTTGAAAAAATGCAATGCGTCCAAGTGTAATTTGTCCATCTTGTAGATCACCTGAAGTAAAAATAGGGTAGCTGCTCCATATTTTGAGAAATATTTCTCGATCCTTTGCAAATCTATCCTTATAATTTTTGACTGCTTGAATAAACCCGGATGGAAATTCTGAAAGAAGGGATATCTGCATTAGGTAAATGGTATCGATGAGTCCACTCTGAAACAAGAGATAAGTTATAAGTGGGTCTGCTTCGGGAAGAACAATAGCTTTGGGTCCATATTTTCCTCGATTATGGGGATAATACTGATAAATCTTAGCTTCTTCGGTCCAATTGTTGAGTGCTTGAAAAGAGTCATAAAACAATTCTGGAGTTAATTATTAAACTAATTCTAATTTGTCCATTATATTGATTCATTTGAAGAGGTGTTTCATGAATAATTTTGCCAAAATATACCGGACGATTCTTAAGTATTGGGAACCGTTAACCTCAACTCGAGTTTTGGTTAGCAAAGTGGTATTAGAGCTTGAGGTATTCCATCACGTCGTTGGTTCAAATCCCAGATCAATCAATGTGGGAATGGAATATCGCATGTGTATGGGCGCATGCGAAGCGTGGTGGACGATTCTTAAGTATTTGGAACCGTTAACCTCAACTCGAGTTTTGGTGAGCAAAGTCAATTCCTTCCTAGAAAGTTGATTTTAATAAAATTTGGATAGTTGATAAATGAATATAACCAATTTTAGATCTTAACCATCTGAAGATAGTAAGTCAATTGAAGCCATTATTGAGGAATAAAGTAATCAAGTGTCGGCAGATGTAGACAAACATAGAAAGTGTTGGCAGAACCGACAAACCATGTAAATAGTGTAGATTCTTTAGTCATATCTCTTTTTCTTACTTTTTACTTTTTTAGTCTTTTAAAAACAAATCTTACTTTTCTTTTTGTCTTGTCAGTTTTGTCTTAGCTACTATATATTAATATAATTTTATTATTAATTTTGTTATTATTAATTGACTTCCTTTACAAATTTTTCATCCATTATTAATTATTAATTATTAACTATTGTTACTATATTGTTAAGTACCATATGTTAATATTATTTTTATATGTTATTCATAACCATGCATTATTAATTGTTCATTGTTATTAATTTTTATATACTAATATTAAATTTAGATCTTACTCATAACCCTTTATTAATAATTAATTGTTTATTGTTATTAACTTATATATATTAATATCATAATATATATACTATTCACGTTTCTTACAAATTATTATATTATTAAATATTATATATTAATTTTAGGTATATATATTAGTGACAACGGTGCATTATTAATTGCTATTTATTATTAAATATTATATAATAATATTAAGTTTATATAAATAGTCACAGGCATAATTTCCATGCATGGTTGTTAGCTCACAACCGTGCATATTATTTATTTTTTGCTTTTTTGACTTTTGCATATTATTAATTTTTTGCTTTTTTAGGCTTTTTCGTTATTGTTAATTAATAAATAGGAATTCTCTTTTTTATCTTTTCATAATATAATTTGATTATGATTTATTTGTTTATTTAGTTTATTATTGTATTACTATTAATTAATAATTAACATTAAATGACTGTTAATTATGCTCTTAGAAAATTTTATTTTTTAATAACTATTTTATTAAATACCGTATGTTAATATTAATTTTATATGTTATTTGTAACTGTGCATTAAGGCTGAGAGGATCAAGGAAGAAACTTGTTAGTGATTAAAGAAGGAACAAGAAAATGGAACCAATGATTTTATTAATAAAAATTATTAATATTTTAGTTTTATTTAATAATTTATAATTTATGATTTATAATTTAATTTAATTTAATTTATTTATTAATAATAAATATATTTAAATTTAAAATATCTTCAAAATATATAAATATTAAATAAATTTGGATTAAATAGTTAAAATATATTTAAAATTAAAATTAAATTTCAAATTATTTATTTGAAAAAACAAATAATTTTATTGATAATTTATTAATAGATATTATATAAGAGATTAAAATTAATTTAATTAATCAGAAATAATTTTTCTTTGAGTTTTATTTAATATGTAATTATCATCAATAATAAAAAAATATTAATATTAATGACTAAACATAATTTTTCTTTTATTTAAAAAAAGAAACTAAAAATAGAAAAAAACTTAAAACTTAAAATTAGAATAAAAATTAAATTGGAAGTAAAACCAAATCATTACCTAAATTTTCAAAGTCTTCATGTTGAACTATACATTAACGGTGTCATTAAGGTGATGCAAATTCTTTTATCCATTCGAACCTATTAGTCTGTTTCATTTAACGATTGAATTTTTCTCATGTGGTTATGCCTATGACTTAAATAATCATAGCCATGACTAGTCAGTTATCTTCTCAGTATTTTAAGATGGCTCCCCTATATCTACTACGACCACAATTTAGAACTGCCTATCCATCCCATTTGTCCATGTATAAACTGCTGGGTTCAAATACACTTGTGGATGATCGTTATGTATCATATAAGGCCATGTAAAATGTCAAAAGAGAAACTAGTGATGGTCCACTCTAGAGCATATACATCCTTATGAAAGACTGTTTTGTACTTGCAACACAAAAGTTACAGTATGTGCACAGAATAGTAGGAGAGAAAGACAAAGTGAGAATGGCAAATTAGATTACAGTACCTCACCAGGCTTCCCCACCCATTTCACTTCACCCCCATGTTTCTCGTACTTGGCAACCAATATACCTGGCACAATTGATGAAACTTAAATCAAACCCATAGCTGCAGAGGAAAAAACCTAAACTATCAGAAATGAAAATGGAAATAAAAATAATATAACTTGCTGCATAGTCATATAAGAATAAATATCAACCTTGCCAATAACATAGAAAGTAATGCTCGAGAAAAGGCAGCGAGAAATTGATTAAACATTGCGCAGAAACAATATCCCAATCAAAGTACAGCCAATGACTTTGATTCTCACAAATTGTTGTTCTATTTTTTATTAAGGAGGGATTCGGATAAGCGTAAATATTGAAATACTGTAAAAAATTTAAGTTCTCTTTAGATAATTTTAGTACAAATTTAGTCATATAAACGAATATAAGAAAAAGAGTGAGGGAGCCGGAGAAATTGAAATTATGAAGCATTCGAAATACAGGGGTATAAACGACAAATCATGTGATCAAATTTGAAGAGTAAGAAGCCTTTATAAACAAAGCAACGGTAACTCCAAATTTGAAAAGTAAGAAGCTTTTATAAACAAAGCAACGGTAACTCCAGTATCAACAACTCCACTTTTCTCATTCTAACACTGTCTCCCATCCCCAACACAATTCCTGGAATATTGGATTCGACTGATTGTATGTAAGAATTCGGAGGATCAGAAAGGAATGGTGGCTGCTAAGAATTTACGGAAAGGTCAGCATAGGCACCAATAGAGTCATCGGAGATACCCTTTCTTATGGCAATGGTAAAAGAAGCATTCGGTCTTACTTTGATGTTTTAGATACTTGATGAAATTTTGTTCACTTGATTATATTCGTCACTGTGATCATTATGGTCTTTTTTCATTTTGCATTTAATATGCTTACATAAGAATGCAACCTTGCAGACTTCACACTGCATGTAACGTTAAGGAGAAATTTATGTTGGATGTAGCCTTGTATTTGTACGAAGCTTGCAATCGCAGGATTTAATGCTTATGTGGGAATTACTAGGTCAACACATATAAGTATGATGTATACATGTCTATACTTGCTAATTTGTCTTAAAGCAATAGATGTTGGGTCGTGTATCTCTCTCTGGTAAAGACTTTTATTTTACTTTTGGCTTTGTTTCTGAAAGTAAAAGTAAAGACTTTTATTTCTCTTCTTGACCACTCAAGAAAGGATAGGTTGGTTCCAATCTTACAACTTCAAAAAAGAAGCAGAATCATCTGTTATCAGTTGGAGTACATATGAATCTTTCAACTCCTTTAATACTGTTATTAGATCAAAAAGATCATTAAAAATCGGTTAGTATGAATCTTAAACTCTGAGTACAGGCCTTGGTTTAGATGTTACACCAGAGTTTGATTTCCTACATAATCTTTACAACTTTGGATGGATCAAGAAACAGTTTCAACCTGATCTGTTCCTGAATAAATCTGCCTGAAGTTAATATAAATTACTCACATTCAAAGAGGTTAGATATAGGTAAATTAGGCGTATGGTATTGGTAATGTCATGTATCCATCAGCCATGTGTTGCAGTTGATTTGTACGTACTCTACTGATTTGACAGAGATTGAAAGGGAAAGAGTGGAAAATGTCTTCTGCTCATCTTGAGACTCACTTGATGTCAAAGTTGGGGACTACTTCACCATATTAACTAGTTATATTTTGTTAAAAGAAAAAAATATTGATTTCCTGTTTCTTACACAGATAATGTATACTCTAATGAATAAATAGGGTTAATTAGATTCATTTTTTTGTTATTTTAATTTTTAAAATTACAATTAAAAAATTAGAACAATTTACTTCCTTTCTAGTTTTTTCCCCTTTTATTCTAATAATTCAAACATCATGTAAAAAGCTTTATAGGCCACACACTCATTTCACTTTTTCAGGTTGTTAATTATATGTTATATACTTCACTTGTTTTTGTGAGTGGTTTAGTTTCATATTCTCTTTGTCATTTATATTTTTAGGACTTTAGGGAGAAAAAGTTATATGGCTACAAATCTTTCAAGAAAGTCATCATTGGTACTGGTACGTAATCAAAAGCTAAATATCTTTTGTATGTTTGGAAACTAGGTTTTTCTGAAATGAACTATATGACTCTTATTCCTTATTTCAATGAACATTTATAACATGCAGTATTGCTATGAATGACTGATGGAACACAAGTCCTATTAATAAGAATTCAGCTGAACAAGCAGAATAGAAAACATAGAACTTTAGACTAACTTAGAGGCTGAAAATCAGAGGTAAAAAAAAGAGAGAACAAGAGACAAGAATTGAGTGAACTACTCCAATATCCATCAATCAATAAGCAAGAATGGGTTTTACAAATAGTTATTGAATTACAAATAAATTCCTACAATAGTTATGATCCTAAGTAGAAAAGAAACTAAATATGAATCTTAACTAAAAAGGAATTTAATCTATGGCTAAAATGAGGTTACTATTGTTAATATAAATGTTCCATGTAAATAACTAAAACTTATAATTTTGCTCCTAACATAGGTTTGCCCAAATTAGTTATTATCTGTTGGTCCAGCATCATCTAGTTAGGACCTAGTAACCAATGAATTTATAAGAGTATCTAGTATCTAGTTAGCTACTCTTTCACTGCACAACTATTTGTATGTGGGTGACTAATGAAAGTTGTCATTTTTCTGTATTTTCTATATAAAAGTCATGAATGCTATAAAAGAACTTTTTCATCTGGTATATGATAGTCAAATTAGTAGTTTTAAGGGAGAATATGAAAAGAATGTAGATTGTCATTAAGACTAACCAAATTTGGATTTTTATTTAAATTTTCTTCCTAAAAAAATAGAAATAGAGTTTCCAATTTTTGATCTTTTTGTAGACTTTCTTGCTATGATCTTGTAGAACCAAAAATAGTAAATTAATTTAGGATAAACATAAAACTAAAGGGAGCTTTGATCTACCTAGGATTCACTAAATAGAATGTCAGGTGACATTATCTAAAGACATTTAAAAGTTATTTCATCAACAAGACATTTTATTTATTCCTTTAAAGGCTTGATTATGGTTAAATTATAAGGTTCATTCATAGGATCTACTTATATGTACTTCTCTATGAATATCAATCTTCCCAAATATGTAGGTTCAATGCACAAAGCCTTGGTCTCATGAGCAACTTTCTCAATGTTTCCTATTATTTCCATTGTAATTATACTACTCACAATCACATAATTGTGATACATTTATTTTTTTCTTCCCAAATAAGCCAATTATAAAGGATGCTTCAAATAAAAGCTTTCCTAGTGCCCATTCCACATAAAGAGGTAACTTCATTGTCTTAATTTATTCTTGTGAATTTAAGGAACGAGTGCATTAGGTGCTTAGTAGTCTTGAAAATAGTAGGTCTAAAAAACATAAAGCCCTTGTCAGATAATCAGAGAGCCCACACTAAGATTAGTAGTTGTGAATCCAAATCTAACAATGGTAGGTATTTGCATTTTCATTGACTATCTATCATTTTCAAAATATTAATTCTTAGAAAAGATCCAGTATTTTATTTTTGATGAGAATTGGTTTGAATCACATAATTTGTTGAATGGTAACTAATGTCTCATGAACAGAATTCAAAGAGTACACATCCAATAATGAGGCATGAGTCTATATATATTACTTTGAATATTTTTAGTACACTTGTTGTATGTTTTATTGATGTTTCTTCATTCATATCTTCATGAAGGAAATCACTACCTATTGTATAGAGGATGAACTAGACAAGTACAACGAATGCAAAGGTTGTAATATTGTTTGAACAAATGAAAAGAAAATATTATGTTAAACTTTCATAATAGAAGCCAATTGATTTTTGAAGTCTTTAAAATTTATTCTTAATTAACTTCATTGTGCATGTAGGAAAACAATAAAAGTTCGGAAAGGGCCAAGAGAATCAACGGTTTCCCTAGTAAGATGTAGTGATCTCAACTTTTATAGTGCCTATTATGCTAGTCTAGATACATTAACAAACATTTTTATGAGTGTTCTAAACAATTTGGATTTGTAAACATTCTTCATGAATTCAGTTAGGGCTAAAGTGAATGGTAAATTTGTTTGTTGAGTGAGTATTAGTAGGGGCCATTTATGGAGGAGTAGAGTCAGTGATAGTTTTGTAATAATTTAAGTAATGAAATTTGCAACTTTTAAATATAATTGCTTATCATACAGATGTTGCTACTTTGTCTTAGTTGTATTCTTACTATATAGTGAGTAGCTTTACAGTTTACTATTATGTCAAGCATTAGAAGTTTTATTGGTTTTATATGAGTTATTAGTTGTACTTGGTTGATAGTGTTACTTTCTACGTTTGTAAATAGGGCTTCTAAAATCCAACTACTATAGGTGTTTGTGTGTCATCTGGAAAACCTATCAGAGTGAGTTATACTACTTCTGTGTTGTTATTACTTTTTATCTGTATGCGATGGAGTTTTATCTCTTCTATATTTCCTTTTAATTTCAAAAAATAATTTTATGGCTCAACACGTAATTTGGTACTCTAAATCTTGGGTGGAAGTTAATAGATGTTGTTTCGTTATGCTGGATCAGTCTACTAAAAATATGAGAATATTTGTTACAGATGCAGTTTGTTATGCGTTTTCAGTTTTTGGACAATGATTGTTTTCGACATAACTTTCCAGTTGACTTTTGTTTAAGAATTAGATGAAATCTTTTGCATATGATGGTATACATAGCTTGCAATGCTTGATAGATATTTAAAATGTCCATCATTTGGGAGTTTATCTTCTAGCTAGTGGTAATTGTTTGTAAATAGGTCTATCCACATTAAGAATTTTAGTATATCAAGATACTTCATAAGTTTTTGATACAACACCTCACTTAAAGACTTATTTTAAAAGGAAAAATAAAAAGGAAAAATAAGGCATCACATGGAAATCACATGAACATGGAAAAAGTAAGCAATGAAGAAGTTAACAGTGTAAGGCAGTTTCTGAGTCTTGCATAATTCTAGGAAAATCTGCAACCACTCTACTTGCATGTTCTATATGATTAACACCTTGAGGTCCACTTTCTAATTAGTTTTGCTAAGTCTTAGGAATTTGTTATGCTCTTAATAGTTTAAATAGTCTTGCTTGTTTTATTTATTTAAAATGGTAGAATTACTTTGAGTCATTATGTTGGAGTCTTGTCCTCTCCATACGGACTATCTTTAAGAGTTATTTCATTTAAGTTTGCTATTAGGAAGCCATTTTCTTTAATTTCATCAGTAGCTACTAACATTTTGATATCAGAGCCTCATACTATCCCCAATGGTTTCCACCCGCTCTACTTCCCCCCTTCTGCTATAAAATCGTTCTCCTATACAACCAGTCAACCCTTACAACAAAGTCATTCTCTAATAATTGGTGCTCTAAATGATAGCCATGGATGCTAATATAAAGGCTCAATCCAAAGTCAAAGATGTTGATCATATTATAGAACCTCACGATAATGTAAGATCATCGTGGGATGATGAAGCTAATGCCTAAGTTGACTCACCATGGAGGTAAAACCCCTCTCATTGACATTATACAAAGATGAAATTTCTTCTTTTTGATGGAGGAGATTGGTTGAATTTTGAAGTCCGAAAATACTTTCGATATTACCAAACAACCGATGAATTGAAAGTTGATATTGTTGCCATGTATTTAGAGGGTGACTGTTATGGTCTCGAAAGAATGATCTTGTTATGTGTCTTTGTAGAAGGAAGTCAGATGATAGTTCTAAATGTTTCTTCACCTCTCTTCCTTTCTTTTTCAAATTACTCATAAAAATTGGAAACTCATTTGGTGGAAAAGACAACTTGCCTTTACCAAATTTCTATTTATTCAATATATAAGGTATTAGTATGATAGTCATGAATTACAACTTCTTCAATCAAATAACTGCTAATGACTAATTATAGGAGACAAAATATTCTAAATAAATATAGAAAAGTAGGTTGCGTCAGTTGGATAACTTCTCCTGCTGAATTGTTGCCGAATTTGTTTGCTTACACCTCCCATGAGTGTGGCATTTATAAACCTTTGGAGATGTAACATTACTCCCCTCCCTTAACGAGCTTGTCTTCAAGAAAAAAGGAAGGATGTGGCTGGTTCAAGGTGACAACATCCTCTTAAGAAGCATTAGCTGGAGATAAACCTTGCCCCTGCCAATTGACCAGTACTTGGGAAATACCATGGATAGTTTGTGGTTGAAGTCATGTTTCATTTTGTAGAAAAACAATGTAGGATGAATAGACATATTCAGTTAACCATATAAAGGCTTCAAATAAGAAATGTGAAAATTGGATGCAAACGAGAGTCTGATGGTAGTGTTAAGGGTTAAGTAACTTAGCCGACGTAGGCAATGATAAGAAGCAAGCCATAAAATTTGGGTGATAGTTTACGGTTGGATCTTTGGCATAAGAAAATTTGACAATAAGGCTGCAACTTTAAAAATACCAAGTCACCAACAACAAACTCTAGATGTCAATGCTTAGAGTCATACTAATTTTTCATGTGTGACTAAGCTTGCAATAGATGTTCATGTAGAGACTGAAGCATGGTGTCCCGATCACAGAGAGCGATATCTATTATCTAAAAATTGGTCGATCTGAAGTACAAATTTTTGTAGCTAATCAGAGCATCAAATAGTATAAGATGATTTGTTTGGATCTTTGTAAAGAGAGAATGTTTAAGTGGGGAAATGATATTTTGAGTCTATTTCCTAAAAGAGAAGGTAAATTTGTTAGACATTATCTCTCATTTTGTTCTCCCAGTTTTTATATCTATTTTGGTGAAACTTTGTAGTCTTTCTACTACTAATCATTGATATGGTCATAGAAACAACATTCAAGCTTTCTAAACAAATATCATTTAGTTACGAATAAGGATGTGATCATCATATGTTCTGTGTCTCAAATTTAAATGAGTAAGGTTGCATGTGGTTTTGATTTATTACTTAATTTTGTAAAAATGAATGTACGTTTCAATACCAATTGTTGTGTAGTTTTCACTTATCATAGATATAATATAATTAAGGAGATATTCTTTTAATTGTTTTTGCAAGCGCATTCACAAAGGCACCTTTTAAAGATCACTTCAATCATAGAGTGACACGAGGTATATGGATAGCAAAAGCTTTTTGGAAAATTTGAAGGAGGATTTAAAGAATTCTCTAAAGGTAATCTTTACCTAGGTTTTCAAGCTCAAGCTCTCAATTTCAAGTTCTATTGGCTTCATTGTCGATGAATGTGCAAATGAGTTATGGTAGAATTTTCTCATATGATAAATCATTACTGAATGATTCTTGCTATGTAACATTTTGGAACTTTGGAATATTGACTTTATTCTATGTATTTCTGCTAAGTAAAATTTTAAATTTGATTGCTTGTTATGATGCAGTGTTTAACTCTATCCTTCTGTGAGAAATATAAGCTTTGATTTATTACAACATGATATTTAGTATATATTTTGGGAATTTCCTATGTGGTAATTTCTTTTTTCTCCTTTTCCCTATTCTCATAAATGCGTTCGTACTTCTAACAAGATTACCTAATATCTGTGCCTTTATAAGTGCTTTGAAAATTTTTATAAAGTATGTAACTAAGATGATGGGGTAATTGTATATATGGGACTGTTAAAATGTTGTTTGAATGTGAACATTTGTATTTCTTTGGCTATTGTTCTCATATTTAAACTGCTAAACCTTGCCTTGTTTTTGCTGAAAACCTAATAGTATATTTACTATGCTTTTGTTCTTAACAGTTGCTTGTATATTCTAATTTTTTATTATGACAGTTTGTTGCTGAACCCGACTCCATTGACGAAGTAAATTGATGAAATTTAGACTTTTGTGGCATAAGGTTGTTGTCGTACGACAAAATAAAAGTTATTTACTAAGCTTATTCCTTTATGCCATTTAGCGTATTACTCAATAAGGTAAGCTATAGTTACTCTACTGCATAGTTTGAAAAATTAGATGCACATTTTATCCTAAAGGTATGATTTGTTAGATTTTCCTGTAAGAATTTAGTTTTGATTTGTGAAAACTTAAAAGATTACCACCTTGATGAATTACTACCTATCGCTAATTTTTTCAAACAGCCATAGAAAGCATGGAGGGTACTTAACAATTATTCTTTTGATCTTTGATTGTATTAAAGTAAGTTATTTCTTTACCCATTTGATACATAACATTTTCCATAAGTAACTATGATCGCTGAAGATGTTTTAGGTATGCCTTGGACTTGGTCGTTTTGTCTCTGAAAGAGAAATTGAATTCTATCCATGCCTAGCAATGGCCATCCTTGAAAAATGTAATCCAATAACTCCAAAGCATTTGGTAAGTGTAATTATAGTATTTTACTGCACACAAAACCTTTGCTTCAATATTGTAATTATTTATATACTGTTTGTCGCAGAAGACGACTCTGTTGATAATGACAGTGACTGAATTTGGTGGTTTTGATTGAGAAGGTATGAAGGTAACCATTTTCTGTCTTGCTTGGTAAAGAAAAATTGATTCTTAGACAATTGCATTCCTTAACGCATGTACTTACTGTTGGAATTTATTTTTAAGTTTAGGGTTAAGGGATTAGAGTTTTAAAGTTTAGGTTTTATAGTTTAGGTCTTAGGATTTAGGATTTAGGTATAGGTCTTAGGTATTAGGATTTACGATTAAAGTTCATGGTTTAGGTTTAGGTTTAGGGTTTAGGGTTTAGGTTTTAGGTTTTAGGATATAGTACTTAGGATTAAAGTTTCAAGTTTAAGTTTAGGATGTAGGTTGTAGGTTATAGGTTATATAATATGAGGTTATAAGTTATTGGTCTTAGGAATTAGGATTTAGAATTAAGGTCCATGGTTTAGGATTTAGCATTTAGGATTAAAGTTTAAAGTTTAGGTTATAGGCTATAGGTTATAAGTTACAAGTCTTAGGTATTAGGATTTAGGACCATGGTTTAGGTTTTAGGGTTTAACATTTTTTTTCTTATGATTGTATTATGTTGTTGAGGGCTGCCTGTGGCCCCTTTTCCTTTTGTTTGTACATATTTTTTTAGCACCTCTTTGGCCTCTTTTTTTTGTTGTTTTGAACCTTTTACCTCATATTAATATACTTTGTTATTCTCTTCAAAAAAAATTAAAGTTTAAGGTTTAGGTTTAGGTTGTAGGTTGTAGGATATAAGTCTTAGGTATCCTATTTTAGGGTTTAATTTCTAGGATTAAAGTTTAAGGTTTAGGTTATAGGGTGCTTTCTTAACTTATTAATATATTTTACCTTTTTTTGTAGTAGTGCATGCTTATACTTGGTATAATCTCTAATTTTTTAAGTTCATAAATTTTTATTTCTTTTTTAATTTGTCAATATCGAGCACAAATGGAGGTGCTGTAAATATAGTTATAGGTGTTACAAGCATGATTACCAAAAATCTATCTAAAAGATGTGAGGATCTTGCCTAATATCCTTAATCTGGTGTTGATTGAGGGATTACACTTAACGAGGTTAGTTTGTATTGTGTTATTAGATCTTTTCTATGTTGATTATATTACTTTTTTCTACAAAAATAGCTTCTGTGGACTTCTTCAGACAAGTATTGTTTGGATCCAATTTTGGTAAGTGTAATTATAATATTTCACTGCACAAAGAACCTTTGTTTCAATATTGTAATTGTTTATACTATAGTTTGTTGTAGAAGACGACTATTGATGATGACAATGGTTGGATTTAGTGTTTTTGATAGAGATGGTATGAATGTAACCATTTTTTGTCTTCCTTGGTAAAGAAATATTGAATCTTAGATAATTGCATTCCTTAACACAAGTACTTACTATTGGGATTTATTTTTAGGTCTAGGGTTAAAGGATTAAAATTTTAAGGTTTAGGTTTTACAGTTTAGGTCTTAGGATTCAGATATTAGGATTTAGGGTTTAGGATTTAGGATATAGGATTTAGGTGAAGGGGTATTGAGAGAGGTCATTACAGTACCGAACAACCGTTATCATTGGCAGTGTAGGTAAATTTCTCTCACTCATCTTTGCTTTGCGGATGACTTAATGATTTTCAGTAGGGCAGATTAAGCATCTATTGAACTCATTTGATAGGCTCCGGTATATTTTGAGAGGGTTTTAAGATTGACTATAAACTTGGCTAAGAACTGAAGTTTCTTCTCAGGGATCTCCGAGGTTGACTTTTCTTCTCTTCAGAGAGTATTGGGTTTTCAGATTGGTTCCCTCTCGATTCGCTACTTAGGCATCCCTCTTATCACTACAAGGTTAAGACACTTAGATTGTCTTCCTTTGGTGGAGAGGATTCTTTCTCAGACCTGGTTATGGGCTTCAGTATCTCTTATATATGCAGGTCGTTTGCAGTTGATTAGATCTGTCCTCTTCTTCATACAGGTATACTGGTCAGGTATGTTCATTATATCCGTTAGCATTATTCGACATATTGAGAGGATACTCTTAGCTTTTCTTTGGAGAGGTACCTCACTATCCCATACCAGGGCTAAGGTGGCATGAGACTCAATTTGCCTTTTGAGGCAGGAGTGTGGTCTAGGAGTTAAGAGGGTCAGAGACTAGAATAATACTGCCATACTTAAGTATGTGTAACGACTATTCATAGACAGATCTTCTATGTGGATCACATGGGTACGTGCTATTTTGCTGAGGAGTAGATCTTTCTGGCATACTCGAGTCCTATGAAGCTCTTCTTGGGTTTGGAAGAAGATTTTGTTGAGTCGAGAGTGGTGCAGAGGACCTATTGTTTCGTGTATTGAAGATAGGCGAGATATCTCCATATGGCAGGATTACTGGTTGCCAGATCATAGGCCAGTGTGTGACCTATTTCCTTTTTAGATTCTCTCTTCTACTAGGCTCTCTTAGGATGCTAGGGTCTTAGCAATTGTACATTCCAACAAGTGGACTTTTCCTGAGGGGAGCAGTGAGCTACAATAGGTATGGGATTCTATCTGCTTTAGATCTCGTATCCAGCAGTTCGATAGTTGGGTTTAGAAGGGCCACTCATCCTGAGTTTTCTTTGTTGACTCTGCATAGAACCTTCTCCGAGCTTGACGCCCAGTGGATCCAATCCACCATCTACTGTGGTTACCAGAGCATATTCCACAACACTCTTTTATCCTCTAGTTAGCCTCATAGGGATGCCTTTAGACTCTGTTTTATTCAACTTGTGTATTATGTGGCTCTTCTCTAGAGACGCACGATCACCTCTTCTTTCAGTGCAGATTCGCTTCACTAGTTTGGGTCTCTCTCTTGACGAAGACATCTACAAGGCCTTCGATTTCGTGGTTTCCCCTCCTATAGTGGGCTTCCACCCATCTTCGCTGGAGGAATGATTTTAAACACATATTCTCATGGCTAGTCATTTCTGCCACAGTTTACTTTCTATAGTATGGGAGGAATAACCAAATCTTCAGCAGATGACAACAATCTCCCATAGGCATTATGTAGGACATCATAGAGCTTATTTGTTCTCGACTTCTAGGCCTTCAGTCTCGTTTCTAGATACCTGCTCTCGAGCGATATATCTGGAAACTCCCTAAATAGATATCATCTTTGCATTATTTTTTGAGGGCCTCTTGTGGTTCCTATTTTTTTCTTTGTATAAATTTTTTGGGTGTCTCTTTTGGTGTTTTTCTTTGTTATATTGAACCTTTTCCCTCCTATTAATATACTTGTTATTCTCTTCAAAAAAAATATAAGATATAGGATTTAGGATTAAAGTTTAAGGTTTGGTTTAAGGATGTAGCTTGTAGGTTACAGGTCTTAGGTATTAGGAAGGGTTTAGTATTTAGGAATAAAGTTTAAGGTTTAAGTTAAAGGTTATAGGTTATATGTTATGTGTCTTAGGTATTAGGATTTACAATTAAGGTTCATGGTTTAGGTTTAGGGAATAGAGTTTAGGTTTTAGGATGTAGTATTTAGGATTAAAGTTTAAGGTAGGATGTAGGTTATACGTTATAGGTCTTAGGTATTAGGATTCAAGGTTTAGTGTTTAGGATTAAAGTTTAAATTTATAGGTTAGTTATAAGTTATAGGTCTTAGGTATTAGGATTTAGGGTTTAGTGTCTAGGATTAAAGTTTAAGGTTTTGGTATAGGTTATAGGTTATAAATTAGAGGTCTTAGGTATTAGGATTTAAAACCATGGTTTAGGTTTTAGGGTTTAGGGCTTAAGGGTTTAGAGTTTACATTTTAGTTTTTTTAGATTTTAGGTTTTAGGATTTAATGTTTAGTATTTATAAGTTTAAGTTTAAGGTTTAGGATTTGGTTGGACTTATTAAGTCCACCTTTTATAAAACATGTTTCAAATAATATTTTAGTATGATTATGTGCTTTCTTGACTTATTAATATCTTTTACCTTTTTGTCGTAATGCATGCTTATAGTTGGTATAATCTCTAATTTTTGAAGTTTATAAAATTTGATTTCTTTTTTGATTTGTCAATATCGAGCACAACTGGAGGTGTTGTAAGTACAATTGTAGGTGTTGCAAGCACGATTACTAATAATGTATCTAAAAGATGTGAGGATCCTACCTGATATCCTTAACCTGTTGCTGAGCGAGGGATAACACATAACAAGGTTAGTTTATATTACATTTTTGGCTTTTTTTTACATTGATTATATTACTTTTTGCAGTAAAAATAGTTTTCGTGGACTTCTTTAGTAACACGTTGTTTGGATCCAATTTTGGTAATTGTAATTATAGAATTTTACTGCACACAGAAACTTTGCTTCAATATTGTAATTATTTATACCTACAATTTTTCGCAGAAGACGACTCTGTTGATGATGACAATGGCTGGATTTGGTGGTTTTGATAGAGATGGTATGAAGATAACCAATTTTTGTCTTGCTTGGTAAAGAAATATTGATTCATAGATAATTGGATTCCATAAAGCATGTACTTATTGTTGGGATTTATTTTTAAGTTTAGGGTTAAAATGTTAGAGTTTTAAGGTTTAGGTTTTACAATTTAGGTCTTAGGATTTAAGATTTTAGGATTTAGGATTAAATTTAGGTTTAAGATGTAGCTTGTAGGTTATAGGTCTTAGGTATTAGGATTTAGGGTTTAGTGTTAGAGGTTGCGTGCACAGTTTACATGATGAGACAGACACTTTTATCACTGATCGGGGAGCACTGGGCCAGATGGCAGTGGATTATTTTCAGGATCCTCCAAACCCCCCCCCCCGATACCTTCAGCTGATACTACTAGATTCTTTACTCAGCGTATTCCAAAGGATATGGTCTAGTCTTTGGAGAGCCCAGTTTTTGATGAGGAGATACGTATTGCTTTATTCTCTATCCCGGAGGATAAGGCTCTAGGGCCTAATTTGTACATCTCTTTTTTCTATTAGAGGTGTTGGGATATTATTGGAGCAAATTTTAGGGTAGCAGTGCGGTATTTATTCTCTACCTCAACTATACCTCGGTGGGTGAACTCCACTAGGATCGCTTTGGTTCCCAAGGTGGAGAGCCTATAGACACTGAATGACTTCAAATCGATCTCTTGCTGCAATGTCCTTTATAAGTGCATCTCAAAGGTCATCGTAAATCGATTTAAAGTTGTTTTATCGAAGGTGATTGGGAGAGCTCAAGTGGCTTTCGTCCCAGGGAGGTAGATTGCAGATGCTATTTTTCTTACCCAAGAGCTAATGCATGATTATCACCTTGATCGCTCACCACTACTATGTGCTCTCAAGGTTGATATTCGTAAGGCTTTCGATACCGTCAGCTGGGAGTTCATTCTGTTGGGTTTGAGGACTATTGGAGTCCCTGATTGCATGATCAGTTAGATTGAGGCATGTCTTAGATCAGCACATTTCTCTGTAGCACTTAACAGTGCACTATATGGCTATTTTTTTGCTACATGAGGGGTATGACAGGGGGACCCCCTCTCTCTTTATCTGTTTGTACTGGTGATGGAGGGGTTGGATGGGATATTGAAAGAGGCTACTGTAGATCTGAGCTACCATTATCATTGGCAGTGTAGGTAGATTTCTCTCACTCATCTTTGCTTTGCGGATGACTTGATGATTTTTACTAGGGCAGACTCAGCCTCTATCGCGGTCATTTACCAAGCTCTAGTAGAATTTAAAAGGGTTTTTGGATTGGCTATGAAACTAGCCAAGAGTAGGGGTTTCTTCTCCAGGATCTCCGAGACTGAGTCTTCTTTTCTTTAGAGAGTATCGGGGTTTCAGATTGGTTCCCTCCCGATTCACTACTTAGGCATCCCTTTTATTATTACAAGGTTAAGACACTAGAATTGTCTTCCTCTGGTAGAGAGGATATTTTCTAGGATTCGGTTATAGACTTCAGCTTCTCTCACATATACGGGTCTTCTGTAATTGATCAGATATGTCCTATTCTCTATATAGGTTTATTGGTTAGGTATGTTCATTCTACCAATTAGCATTACTCGACGCATTGAAAGCATACTATCAGCTTTTTTTTTTTTTAGGGGTACCTCACTGTCCTATACTAGGGTTAAGGTGGCATGGGAGTCAGTCTGCTTTTCGAGGCAAGAGGGTGGTCTAGGAGTTAAGAGGGTCAAAGACTGGAATAGGGTTGCTACACTTAAGTATGTCTAGTGACTATACACAAACAAATCTTCTTTATGGACCACATGGGTATGTGCTGTTTTACTAAGAGGTAGATCTTTCTGGCATATCGGAGTCCCGTTCAAATCCTCTTGGGTTTGGAGAACGATTCTGTTAAGCCGGGCATGGTGTAGGGGACTTATTGTTGTATGTATTGGAGATGAGAGAGATACCTCCATATGGTAAGATTACTGGTTGTTGGATCAGGGGTTGTTGTGTGATAGATTTCCTTATCGGGTTCTCTCTTCTACTGGGCTCTCTTAGGATGCCAGGGTCTCTGAGATTATACATTCTGGAGAGTGGACTTTTCTTGAGGGGAGCAGTGAGCTATAGTAAGTATAAGACTCTATCAGATTTAGACCTCATATCCAGCAGTCCGATAGTTGTATTTAGAAGGGCCATTCATCTGGAGTTTTCACTGTTGACTTTGTAAGGTACCTTCTCTGAGATTGAGGCCCAGTGGAACCAATCCACCACCTACTATGGTTTCTAGAGAATATTTCACGACACTCTTTATCCTCTGGTTAGCTTCACAGGGATGCCTTCGGACTATGGACAGGCTTTAGATGTTTGGTGTTATATCTTCTTCAGCCTGTGTGTTATGCGATTTCTCTCCAGAGATGCATGACCACCTTTTCTTCCGGTGTAGATTTTCTTCACGAGTATGGGGCTCTCTCTCGACGAAGACCTCTACCGTTTGGCCTTCGACTTCTTGGTTTCCCCTCCTATAGTTTCCACTCATCTTCGCTGGAGGAAGGATTTCAGACACATAGTCTCACGGTTAGTCCATTCTGACATAGTTTACTTTCTATGGTATGAGAGGAATAACTGGATCTTTAGTAGACATCACAGATTAACCACCGACATTATGTAGGACATCTTAGAGCTTCTCGGCTTCTAGGTCTTAAGTCTCATTTCCAGATACCAGTCCTCTAACAACATATTTGGAAACTTTCCACAAAACATAATGTTTGTTTCATTTTGTTGGGCGCTTCCTGTGCCCTTGTTTTCTTATGATTGTATTGTGTTGTTGAGGGCCGCCTATTGCCCCTTTTTCTTTTGTTTGTACATATTTTTTGAGAGCCTCTTTGGCCTCTTTATTTTGTTGTTTTGAACCTTTTCCCTCATATTAATATACTTGTTATTCTCTTCAAAAAAAAATTTAGGGTTTAGTGTTTAATATAAAAGTTTAAAGTTTAGGTTATAGGTTATAGGTTATAAGTCTTAGGTATTAGGATTTATGATTAAGGTTCATGGTTTAGGTTTAGGGATTAGGTTTTAGATTTTAGGTTTTAGGATGTAGTAGTTATGATTAAAATTTAAGGTTTAGATTTAGGATGTAGGTTGTAGGTTATAGGTCTTAGGTATTAGGATTTAGGGTTTAGTGTTTAGGATTACAGTTTAATGTTATAGGTTATAGTTCATAGGTTATGGGTTATAAGTTATAGGTCTTAGGTATTAAGATTTAGGGTTTGGTGTCTAGGATTAAAGTTTAAGGTTTAGGTTATAGGTTATAGGTTAAAGGTTAAAGGTTATAAATTATAGGTCTTAGGTAATAGGATCTAAGGCATGGTGGTAGGGACGGTTTTTCGATTTTTTAGTGTGAGAAAATTCTCTGAAATTTCTACAGTCCCAATGGGCCGGAAATCCAAATTCCGATCTCCGGCCACTGCCACTCGCCAATCAGTCAGACTCAACCACCATGGTGCCACCGCCTCTGCCACTACAGCTGTCGCCGAAAAATTTTCCGGCACTCGGCTTCCGGTTCAACACCCACCGTTAGCTTCGGATTTTCCCGATCTACGTAACCCCTCCACCGGATTGCTAATCGGTTCACCCACCAAGCCTAGATCTAGGCCCGAATTTTCGGCCCCATTTTCTTCAACCACCTCTGCCGCCGCCGCACTTGCCGCCGCCAGTCCACCGCCGGCGGCTACTCCAGCTCCTCTCCTTCCATCACCAACCACACCATTCAACTCACCATCTCCCGATCTACACATCCCTCCACCTCATTTTCTGATCGGAGCACTCCATTACCCACAAAATCCGACCATCATCGCCGCCCCCCAACCGTCCCCTGCTACCGCACCACCCACCACCACTGCACCTATCCCACCACACACACGACCCACACCTGCCTCCCCTCCCACACCTGTCTCCCCTCCCACACCACTACCAAGCCTACCCACCGCCGTCACAGATGAAGGAGTCGGGGTCTTACCTGCACCTCTGCTACCAACCCTCCGGCCTGCTAGCTCGTCGCCGAGGGAAGGGGCCGCTCGCCGCCCTCCAGCTGCCTTGCCCTCATCTCCTGGCCTGACCACGGCGACTGTCTTACCGTCGCCTGATCCACCGCCTGCATGGTCTGCCCATGGAGATCCGACGGTTGGCTTGGAGGAGGCAGCCCATACGACGTCCCACTCCTCACCTGGCCATACCCATCCGTCGAATGGCTTAAAGGAAGCTAGTGTTTTGGAAGCCAACTCATCACATGGCAATCCCCATTCTGCCCCTACTGTTGGAGGTAATTTCAAAAATTCCCTCATGCGTAATTCCATCAATGCCCCTAGA
Organism: Erythroxylum baracoense; assembly: GCA_025629805.1. Lineage (NCBI taxonomy): Eukaryota > Viridiplantae > Streptophyta > Magnoliopsida > Malpighiales > Erythroxylaceae > Erythroxylum > Erythroxylum baracoense. The sequence continues at coordinate 1,185 of JAOTAY010030661.1, read as the reverse complement.
AATGTTTTGCATGCAAATGCTAGGAAGCGAACTGTTAAGAAAACTGCTGATTTTTCTTGGGCGGAAAAAATTAGGATAACGAATTCTACTACTGGATTTGCCCTGTGCGCCCACTAGTGGTCGGGTGACCATTCCGGCTGAGTTCATTGATGAGAGCTTGCATCAATGGACTCGATGCTTAGTCGGTTTTTTCCCGGGGCATAGTATGCCTTTTCCAGCCATGCGGACTCTCGCCTTGCGGGCTTGGAAAACCCTCAGCTTGGAGGATGTTCTTTCCACCGGCACCGGGTTCTTTCTGTTCTGATTTAAGTTGGAGGAGGCATTACATCCTATTTTAGAGTGAGGCCCGTGGACTTTTGGGGGGAAATCCATTATCTTACAGCAGTGGCATCCCTATTTAGTGTTCGACAAGTCTCGTGTCTCCAGATTGCCTGTCTGGGTTCGCTTTCATGGCTTACCTTTCCCTATGTGGAATGACCGCACTCTGGCCCTCCTAGCCCAGCAGATCGGCCGCCCACTTAACTGTGACAGCTTTACTTCCACTCGCATCCGCCTCTCCTTTGCAAGGTTGTGTGTGGAACTTTCAGCTGATTCCGATCTACTTCACGAGCTTGTGATTGATAACGCCTTGAGAGCTGAGCCGATCCATGTTCATATTGAGTATGAGTGGACTCCTAAACGGTGCTCTCAGTGCCATGTTTTTGGCCACTCCTGTTCCCCTGTGCCTTCAGCTGCCCCTGGCCCTGCTGCTGAGACTCTTACTTCTGACACTCCTACTGTTACTACAGCACCAGTTGAGCCTGCCACTGTTACAGCACCTGCTATTACTGTTTCGTCGCCCATTCAGACGGTGACTCCAGACCGGCCCCCCTACAGTCACAGCACCTGTTGAGCCTGTGGTTACTACAGCACCTGCTCTTACTGTTTCATAGCCCACAGTTATCCCAGCTCCTGTTGAGCTTGTGATTGCTCCAGCACCTGCAGTTTCGTCGCCCTCTCAGTTGGTGACTTCGACTCGATCCACTAGGCCTTTACCTCGGGACATCCCCCATATCTCTACATCTGGAGTACCTGTGGTTTCTCCACCACCCTACCAGTCTCCCCCTTATCAGACGCCTCATCATGATGCTTCCCAGGTTTTGAGGGTTTGTCCCAGTCAGACCCTTTGTGTAATTAGCTCCGAAG
>JAOTAY010030636.1:0-25391 GCA_025629805.1 Erythroxylum baracoense | reverse complement strand
GTCTGATTAATCCTTATACCTGCTTAACAGTTGTGAATGAAGTAAGGATCTCAATCTGTAATTCTAACATACATTATTTACTTATAATCTGCCAATCTATGATCGTCTCATAACATCAACTGACATCATTCTCAATATCATAGCATATCCATACATGTATCATGTACATATGATTATGACAAACCATGAAGCAGCTATAAGCATCTGTAATTAACATCATGCCTAAAAAATTACTTGTCTACTTATCCAAGCGAGTCTCAAAAGGCTTAGATTTCTCTCTCTTGCGATATGCTAATCCCCTGAAATGATGATAGTGAGAGGTGAGTCTATAGCACGACTCAGTGAGATATAAGCATGCTACCATGCTTGCGAGGCTTGGTAACACAAGGCTAGCTTCACAAGAATGGTCTGTGGCATTCTAAGCAACAATATATGGTATCAATGAATAAACAGGTAGAAATTTCAAATGAGGCAATCACATAAGTATCAATAATAAATCTTAATATGAATTGTTCTATTATAAAAAGAATCTGGTTTTTGATTTTTTTCAGAGTTCTATGTTATTTCTTTGATAGAATTCCGCAGGGTTTCAATTTGAGTTCTATTTCTCATTTCTGAGTTCTGATTTTTCAAAATTTCTTAGGAAGAGACAGAGGCATGTTAGTACGACATATCTCCCCTTTTCTGATTCTAGACAAGGTTGGCCTAACCCTGCCCCTAGAGGCTTGTCCTATCCAGGTAGGACTCGGATCTAACTCATCACCGGCGGACCTATATGCACATGGTCTGATAATGTACTCCACCAGCTAGATATCCTGTGAACTCATTAATCATGGCTAACAAGAAAAATATGGTTCACTAAAGAATTGCAATTAATAGGTTCAAAATAACAAGGGAACCAGAAGATGCAAAGAAACTGAATATCATCTGGCCAATGTGGCTTACAACATGCTAGACTCAATCACTTGGAGTCACATATTAAACAAGTCATACAAATTTGAGAACAATTCAATAGGCTGCGAGATAAAAAAAGGATTACTACACAAGTATAGTAGCATGATTATACTCACTTTGACTATCTTAGGGGTTCTTATCTCTTTTCTAATCTTCTTGAACTTGAGAGGTACTAGGTATGACTTCTAGTTCTATTCCTCGTCTGCTTTCACAAGCTATTGGGTAGCATGCATAAAAATTACATATACCCGCATTAGTCATCATTACATAGATCTCATTTCTTAACATACATTATTAAAAATGTATATTTTCTTCTATAATGGACAAAATGGTTTCAAGCCAAATTTTCCCTTGAAAAGGAATCTTGGACTTCATTATGTCCAAATTTAGCTTACAATTCCGAATACTTGATTCTTTATGTCTTTATTAGCTTAATCATACTTGAACCTATTCGGTTTAACTGATTTATCTGTGTAGGTCTCATTCGTAGAGAAATAACTTTTTCTACATAGGTCCAATTTTTCTCAAAATTTCCATACCTCTAATTAACACAAAAATTCACATTTTTCCTTTTATGACCATTTTCTAATTCGGTCATTAAGGCTTCCAAATACCCCATTTACAGTCAACCTTAATATTCTATCATGAGTTAGACCCTTCCTGTCTCAACAAATCATTATAACTTATTCATTTCTCATCCAATTGAGGTGATTCAAATCTACATTTTCAATATACTCATGTGGATATCACATATCCAAAGACGGCTCAAAAATGATGAAATTTGTATTTATTATGTGATTTTTATAAAGCTGTCATATTTCTGTTCTCTTCTGTGTCATTAAGGTCCGTAACACCCTTTACTTATTTAGCCATTGCTCACAGGATACTTATCTAATTAAAATTCCCTTTATACAAAACTTAGATGACACATTTTTGAGCATTTCATAATAAGAACTCATCATCCTGTTCTGACTCTAAAGTCCTTAAACAATTAACTTTCATTTCGTGTTTCAATCCCACTGGTATTCTGAACCAGTTTCAATTCGGGACTTATCTCATTTAATTAGATCACCCTAAATTTGTAAAACAAAATTCAAGGATATAGTAGACACTTGTATCTACAACTTCCAAGTTTTGAGTTTCTCCAAATTCACACATTAAACATCTCAAAAAAATGTATAAGGAGGACCTACGAATTTGCCGCTCTTGGCAGCTTTGAACTCCAAAACCCGAGGTTTTGGTTTAGCCCCAAATCATCATAAGAATGAAAATTTCCTCATATTAATTTGTCATTAGACATCAAAGAATAAGAATCCGTCATCAAACTCATAAATTTCATCAAATGGGTTTCATAGCCATGGAAAAAAATGAGAAACTAAATTCCAATCGGTAGAATCAAGTGTAGGGATCGAGGCTTACCGTTTTGTATTAACTGATCGGCTTGATTCTCCCTCACATTCTTGTTACAAAGCTTGAAAACTTTGAGAGAAATCTTCCATAGTGAATTCTCATAAGTGAGGGAGGAGGAGGAAGACAAGTTTTTGTCTTATTTGTAGTTAGCTTCTTTTATAAGCCACTTTGTTCATTATTTACAAAAATGCCCCTCTTGTACTGGTTCTTTCAAAATCCGTTCGTAGAATTTCCTTTGACAACTAAAAAAGTGTCAAACAATATTAATTTGATGTCACCAAAAATTATAATTCACTGTTCTGGTTTTAATGACATTAGTCTCTGCTGTACCGGGTAAATCAGATAACGGGTGTTACACAAACGAGGTAATTCTTGTAGTTTTATCAGATAATTAATATTAGGGATTTCTCTTAAACTAGTTTTTAAATTTATTCCTAGTTTTGCTACATCAGAGAATAATTGATCTATATATATTCGATCAGTATTTTTAAAATCAATACTATAATGAGAATTTGTTAAAGCATAACTAATTTGGTAAGTTATTGGAAAAAGATATTGACCTGTAATCATTAAATTTTTTTGATAAAATTTATATGCTATAGTAATCGTTTCATTTAAATTTTGTGATTGTAAAGGAATTCCTAATTTTATTCGAGTATTGAATTTTATTTTTCCATAAGCTAAGTTTCCATTCATTATTCCAATTACTTATCTTTTAAATCTATCATATGTTCATCAATTATAGCCATTATAATAGGAAAGTCTTCAAGTTTTGATCTACTAATTTTTTTATTGTTTTTGCCATTATCTCTAATTTTTGATTTATTTTTTCATAACACTGACTTAAAGTTTCTAAGATTTGATAAATCTCATTGATTTCTTTAATTTCATAAGCTAAGTTTCCATTCATTATTCCAATTACTTGATCCTTTAAATCTGCCATACATTCATCAATTATAGCCATTCTAATAGGAGAGTCTATTCCTTCTTGAAATTTTGATTTTAATAAAGTTTATATTGTAGAAAGATGTATATATCCAAATTTATGTCTTTTTTCTTCATATATAGTTTGTAATTGTTTATAAATTTGTTCTTGATCTGTTAAACTTATACGAATATGTCCACTACATTGGTCTATTCTAATAGGTATTTCGTGAATGATTTTTCCATAATAAATGATATTTTTTCTGTTAATTAGATTTTTGAACGGATGATGTGCAATATCTTATCCATCTTTAAGATTTAATTGTGTTTTTGCTATTTGTTTTTTTTCTTGTGATAAAAGAGTATTAATATGGAAAATACCAGTAGATTTTGTTAGATCTAAAGTATCTATATCTAAAATATGAGTATTATTTGTATTGTTGGTGAATTCAGTATCTGGAATTAATTCGACCATGTAAAATTTGCAAGTGTGCTGCAAGTTGATTTTGGTTATGAACAACTTGTTGTTTATATAAGTTATACTTTTGAGTTGTTAGATCTATTCTTTCTTTTATAGGAGCTAGACTGTTGCTAGAAATAGAAAATTGAAGATAATTACAACGAGTTTCATAGTATTCTTTTTCATCGTTAAATTGGTTAACTAATATTTCAAGATGAAGAATGTTTTTTAATAATTGATTACAATGCATAAAATTAGTTCAGAGAGAAGACATATGTATTATATAGAATGGATTTTATAATGTTCTTGAAACCATTGATAGAGTTGTTTTATTTCTAATTTTTCTTGATTATATGCTTCGGTATGTCTTGCTAAAATATCTTGAAATTTAGATAAAGTATTATCAGAAGTATTTATTTGTTTGAATTGAATATAAGTATCTGTAAATGTTTGAACAAGTTGTCTACTAAGACAATTTTTTTTCAGTATGAACTATTAGTAAATGAATATTATGACAGGTAGTGCAAACAGGCATAATGAAAGAAAAATGAATTAAAACAGACATAAACATAAATAGGATAGACTAATGTTAAATAAAACGATTCTAGGTCCAACAACACTAAAAATAAGAGTGAATGAAACAAGATATGGTTTTAGGTTTCAAAACATTGGTACTGTAATAAATGGTATGGTACTTTAATAATTATGTTTATAAAGGTCATATTTGAAACAATAAATAAGTTTTAGGCTACTATGAATGGGGGTCTAGCTTAGACAAATGATTTCATATATGTGGAGCTAGATAAATATTAAAGATAAACTTTTAAATATGACTATTTTCACTCTCCTTCCTCCTAGTAAGCTTTAATCTTGGTTCCTTTGATTATCATTTTTCTCTACTTTGTCTTTCACTATCAAAAGAAGGATGTAACTTGAGAAAAAAATGCTTTGTACTTTTTATGTATCTTGGATTTTACACAATTGGAGGTATACTAGCTAGGATTATAAAAATATAAAAATAAGATCATTCATTTACTAATTGTATGCAATTAATTCCTAAATATCAGTATATCAATATCATAAAGATATGATACAAATATGTCAGAACCCCCTTTAAACTTAAGGTGGTGAAGAATATGTCATCTTGAGTTTACAGGCAAGATCTTAAAAATCATGAAGGGAGTGTGAATTTGGGAAGATATCTATCATCTCAAATTGTAAAGAAATGAATATGATTTGGATAATACTTTGATGTATATGATACCACATAAGAAGAAAATTGGTCTCAATATATTTGGTATATTTATAAAAGACATAATTGTAAACAATTGGATGAAATTTTACTTATCACAATAAAAAACATTACAGAGGAAGATGTAGCACTCATATATTTAACTAACCATCACTACCATAAGAGCTCAGAGGTAATGTCACCAAGATCTAGATATTATATGCCTATATTATAGCAAGATACTACTATTTATTTCTTGATATACTAAAAAATGCCCAAAATTTTCTTAGAATTTATTTTATTAAATTAGCAAGCATGAATACAAATTAGAATTCATGAATTAGCAATTTTTAGAGTTTAATTAGATATGTTATGTATCTCGTGTGGTTGCATGAATTAAAAGAAAGAGTTAGAATTAAGATAAGGAGTTAGAGGGCATTAGATTAATAAGGAAGGGTAAGCTTGGAAAGACAAAAGTTGGTCTTTAACTAATAAGAAAAGAAGAGAAGAGAGTCGTGCATATTAAGAAAGAAAAAGAGAGAAAGTTATACAAGAACCTAAAAGAAGAGAAGGAGAACTGAAGCACAGAGAGGAGAAGAAGGAAAGCAAGAAAAGGGAAATAAGAAGTGGAAGAAGAGATTCAGTTGAGTGTTTATGTAACAATTAATTTATTCTTCTTGTTTTGATAGAAAAGGAAGTAGAGAAGGTAGTTTTATGTTATAAATGAAGAGAGAAAGAAGAGAATCGAAATTCTTCTTATTAGATTTTTATCAAACTTAACTAGATCTTAGTATTTTTAGTTAGATAAATCAAGAATAGATTAATTCTAAGCTCATTTTTGGATATTTAAGCTTAAGGAAGTTTTATTCGTGTATGATGATCGAATGAAAATATATTTGTTTGAAGGGAACCAACAACTTCAAAATTAAGAGCAAGAAAAAGAACAAACTTGAGCTTGGATTTATAAAAAAATAGGTGGGTAATATGTTTATAGTTTTGTGGTGATGGACTGTGTTATATGTTTTTGAGTGCATAAATGCTTGTCTTAATTTGTTGTGAGTGTGAGAAAAATGTTCCATGAATTTGATATCACGTTTGTTTGGAAAGAGTTCTGCTGCTTTTGTTTAGATGAAAAATAGAAAAATTCAAGAAGCATGAAAATACGAATGAGATATAAAATATGTATGCATCAGAAAATTTGCTTATGTGGGTAAGAGAGATACCATTCTGTTCGTCACGTACATGTTGTCTTAAAGCCTTCTCATGGTTGCCCGCTTGTGGCACATGAGCTTCAAAAAATGGACTCATTATGTTCATGGTGTAAGCTTCGGTTTCACCATTCTGATTTATGGGATTTTCTCGAGCCAGTATGTATGCGCATTGCATCTTTGTTTGTTGAATATGAATCATAATTGAGTGTTATTTTGTGATGATTAAATGAAACTTATGATCTGATTTCTATGGTAATGTATTTGCGTCTATATGTAAATTCTCAAAATTTAGATTATGAATAGTGTGATCTGCTAAGTCTAAAATGCAATGAATTTACACACACACACACACACACACCCACACACACACACACACACACACATATATATATATATATATATATCATATTTTTGAATGTGGTATAAAAGAAGGATTACGCAATATGAGGGAGTAGTGTATAGGTGCAAAGAGTATCATACAATAAACCAAACATTTCAGTAAGTTAGGGTATCTAAGTGAAGAAATTATACATATATACATATATATATATGTATCATATTTTTGAATGTGTTATAAAAGAAGGATTACCTAATATGAGTGAGCAGTGTATAGGTGCAAAGAGTATTAATTTAGGGGATAATGAAATCAAAGTAAATGATGAAGATCTTTTTGGAGAAATTAAAGAATGTATTAAGAAGCAATATATAGGATTACAAGTAGTTCATTGTCAGACCAAACAAAAGAGGTGATATTGCTGAATCACCCCACAAATAAACCAAAAAATTATAAACAATAGTGAGCTACTGGCAACATTACTGAGGACTTAATTGTCTTGGTTCTTAAGAAGATAGCCTCTTTGATGGTTAATAAAATTCTAGTTGTTGTCTCTTCCATAGTTGTAATTTTGTTTTTGAATTTTATGTTTTTCCTTCATTCCATATCTGATGAATGTAAATCCCCATAGCAAGAACGTAAGTCGCCATAATGCCATTATGATTTAAATAATGATCCAACAACCATTAAATGGTATCAGCAAGTGAGCTTCCAGAGCACTCCCAATGACACCATCTTTAAACCTCTGTTTAGACTCTAGATACAAATTGGCATTCAAAAAACAAATGATCTTTGATTTGTTCACAATTCTTACATAAGGATTAACTCTCATCCACTTCCAGATAATATAACTTATCCGTTGTATCTAATTTGTTTTTCATTAGCAACCATAAAAGAAAGGAGATTTTGGGAGTTAAAAACTTGTTCCATACAATATTAACCCAAGGAACCATAAGAGCCAATTGGAAGCAACAACCTTTAGATTACCTTACAGGTCATGTTTATAATTGGTTTCCCTTTTCATAAAAGACAATCATTTTTATTTATATCAGGTAAATATGCAGGTTTGTACCTTAATAAGCCTTTGGGTAGAGCCCAATTATTGATCTCTATTAGCTTAGAGACCTTATCATCCAAACATCCAAGTAATCAAGCTTTTAAAATTCCAATATGATGAATCAATGAACCAAAGCCTATCCAATTATCATACCACATTAAAGTATTATCACCATTCCCTACTCTATAAAGTACAACAACTTTAACTAGGTCTATGAGATGTAATAGTTGTTCAGGGAATGAGTAGAACCCTTTTTCTCCTCCCATATGATTTTAACCTTCAAGAAATAACTATACATCCACTTCATCTAAAGTGATGTTTTATAGCCTTTTTAGAATGAAAGCTAAATTGGAGCCTTGATATCATTGATTCCCAAACCACCCTGATATTTAAAGCAACAGATGTTTGACCACTTGACTTTAGCCAACCCCTTCATCCCATCCTGATGGCTCCATAGAAAATTTTTGAACATTCTTTCTAGCACCTTAATAAGCCTTTTGGAGAGAAAAATATATGAACTCTAGTATATATACTGTAACACCCCATACCCAATAATGGAATTGGCATACCGAGTGTTACCATATTTTTAAATACCTAATACTTCGAATTACAATATTTTATATTTAAAACTTCATTATTATAGCAATTACAATTCACTTTATAAAAATTTTGATAGAGTTTCCTCTATATTTACTTAAACCCTCCTGAAAGAAACTTTAATACACTTCTCATGCTTGCTACTCAACTATACATCTCCATGTCAAACTCCTAGACAAAATAATTTACCCATCCTCTAATACATTTCAACTCATCCAAACTAAATTTCGTAAATGACTTTCATATATAATTCACAATAAAATTATGCAATCCTTCACTTCTTTATATGTACATGCCATAACCGAAAACAAAAATAACATTTAGTAGTACATCCACTACCAAGTCTTCTAAGATCCTCTATATGGCTCTTGTCTTGTAGTAGATCCACCATAGCTTTCTTCAAATTCTATTCAAAACCTACGCGTGGAAGGAAAATCCACATGCTAAGCTATGGGCTTAGTGGTGTTCAAACAATTCTATTTCTCATTCAATTTAATTCATTCCACCATAACATTCATAATATATAATATTTTTCAAATATAAATATCTTCATTTATTTATAAGCATAAATAGGCATTTAAAATCAATTTGAAATACAAGCATGTATCTGTTATAATAATTAATATCTAATTACATAATGATCAATAAACTATACAATTTAATTTACAATCAATTACTACTTTCATTTGAAGTTCTTTAATCATTAGTCATGCATTTATATATTTTTCTATAACTGCCCATAAGTAAAATTTAACGAAATTGCATCACCCAACTGGATAAGCAGGATTTTAAAATACAAGATCGAGTTCTTAAAACCATACGGTCTTTTTTTATATATAGATTCATATTGGAATCGACCTTTCAAAGCCATGCAGTTCATAACATAAATCAAATGTCTTACACTAGAACTAAGCCCTCAAATCCATATGGTCCGGTAACACAAATCACGTCACAGTACTACTAACTCCCTAATTGGCATGCCAACCTTATCGCATTCATCCAATTCCTATCTATTTTACTAGGGGCAAATCTAATTAAATTCCATTGAAATTTAATGGAAAATACTCATAATAGCCAATTCAAGCTATTTCATAGTCAATCAACGCAAATGTCACTCCTTAATGTCATTTTTTTCTTCCGTTATTGGTTTTAATTAAGTTCATACAACATTCAAGACATATTCATCTCAAGAACCCTAAATTACCTAATACACAATTTTAGGAAAAAATATAATTGCAAGAATATATACCAAATTGATGTCCAATTCTTCAAATCAAGCTTCCATCAACTTGAATTTCACCAACAATTCCTTATTCCTTCTCTTTCTCTCTCTCCTTCAATTCCTCTTCTTTATCTCCGTAATATTGCATAAACATTAAATTTCATGCATTTTATTCATCAATGCATGCAACTACACCAAAATCATGTACTAAAAATAATCAAAACTTTATTAACTTACCTTATACATTTTTTAGTACTATTCATCAAGAACACCCATATACCTTTTCTTCATCTTTTCTCAAACTTTTTATTGATATGGTGAGTTTGGGGACCCTAGGTTGATGATTTAGTATTTAATAGGTGATTTGTGGGTTAAAAATAGAGAAAGTTGGCTTGAAAGTGGAAGAAGTTGAAAGAAAAAGAAGAAAAAGAAGAAAGGGTTGTTCTCAGCACTCCTAGGTGAAGAAGAGAGGGTAGGTGGCCAAGAAAATGACATGTGGTCCCTTAATAGCTCTTTTTCATTTTTTTGAAAAACCAAAATTAACTTTAACTTTTAATCCATTCTTTTCTTCTTTTCAATAAAAATACCTATAAGAAAAATATCAACCCTATATAAAGACCTTAACTAATATTATTTATTTCCATTAATATTTTCAAGTTTGATTTTCACTCTTTCTCGGGTCAAACTTTGACCACTGGTCAATTCTTGGTCAAACCCTCAAAACGAACTCGTTTTAAGCTCTAATTTGATCCTCGAGCTATCCTTGAATAATACTATCCTATGTCAAATAAAATAAAAAGCAATTTGGGTCGGTGTTACTATTCACCTCAGGATACACTATTCACGACCCAAAAAGTACTATTCATGAAATCGAGATTTTTGGGGTGTTACAATTCTTCCCCTCTAAAATAAAATTTCGTCCTCGAAATTTACCTGTGTCAAATAGCCAAAGATAAGACTTTCTCATTGTTTCTTTTGGTTCCCATGTAGCTTTCTCGACCTTGTGATTCGTCTATAGTACTTTCACCAGTGGATCTGTCTTGTTCCCTTGTTGTTTTGTGTCTCTTGTTAGAAATTTCATTAGCTTCTCTTCATAAGTTAGATATCTTCCAGTTTTATAATATATGATGGATTAGACCGATATTTCCTTAACATAGACAAATGGAAGAGATCATGAATCTTTTCCATATCTTGTGGCAAAGCTAATATGTAGATTACTAGTCCCACATGCTCAATGATCTCAAATAGACCAATGATTCTATGGCATAACTTACCTTTCTTACCAAATCAAAAAACTTTCTTCCATGGTGAAGCTTTTAAGAAAACCTTGTCACCCACAACATATTCAATATCCTTTCTTTTCAATTCTGCATATGATTTTTAGCGATCAGAAGCAGCTTTCAACCTTTCCTTTATAATCTTCATCTTATCCTCAGTTTCCTTTATCAATTTTTAACCCACGACCTTGCTTTCACTATGTTCTATCCAACATAAGGGTGTTCTACACTTTCTACCATAAAGGGCCTCATACGGTGCCAGCTGTATGCTTGCTTGATAGCAATTATTGTATGCAAATTCAATCAATGGGAGGTGTTCACCCCAACTTCCTTTAAAATCAATAACAAAACTCCTAAGTATATCTTCTAGCACCTGAATCACTCTTTCTAATTATCCATCCATTTGAGGATGAAAAGCTGCACTAAAATTTAGCTTAGTACCCAAGGCCTCATGTAATTTCTTCCAAAATCTTGAGGTAAATCTTGGATCCTAATCTAATACGTTGGAAGATGGTAATCTATGCAACTGCACTATCTCACTGATGTATAATTCTGCATACTTTAAGAGTTAGTAGTCAGTTCTGATAGATAAGAAGTAAGTTCACTTGGTCAATCTATCTACAATCACCTATACAAAATTATGATTCTTCCTAGTTTGAGGCAAATAAGACACAAAATCTATCGTGATTCAATCCCATTTTCATTTGGGTATTATTATTCATTGAAGTAAACCTGATGGAACTTGATGTTCTACTTTTAGTTGTTGGCATGTAAGACACTTGGTAATATACTCTGCAATGTCGCTTTTCATACTTGACCACTAATAATGTGTCTTTAAATCTTAGTACATTTTAGTACTTCCTGGGCGCACAACTTATGAACTACTATGGGCTTCCTTTATTATGTCCTTTTTCAGCTCATCATCGTTATGGACACAAATTCTATCCTTGTAATATAAGTAGCCATCCTCTTTGATTGCATATTCACTATCCTTCCCTTCTTAAATTTGTTTAAAAATGATAATTAGCTTTTCATCTTGCTTCTGTGCTTCCTTAAATTATTGTGACAAGTTTAGTTTGAGTCTCAACTAAACTATAATGGCTACATCAGTAAATATTGATAACTAACATTCATCACTCTTAAAGTTGATAATGATTTCCTGCTAAGTGCATCGACTACAAAATTTGCTTTACTTGGATGATAGTCAATGATGCAATCATAATCTTTAATTAACTTTCTCCATCTTCTTTACCTTAAGTTTAACTCTTTTTGTGTAGGCAAATATTTAAGACTTTTGTGATTTATGTAAATATAACATTTCTCTCTATATAAGGAATGCCTCCCAATGTTCAAAGCAAAGAATATGGCTACTAACTCTAAATCATAGGTTAGGTAGTTCCTTTCATAAGGCTTAACTTGCCTAGAATTATAAGCAACTACGTTTCCTTCTTACATAAGTACACATCCAAGCCTGTTATGTGAGGCATCACTGTAGATCACAAAGTCTCTACCGAGTATAGGTTGTGTAAGAATAGGCGCTTTAGTCAATATGGCCTTTAACTTCTTAAGCTTTCTTGACATTTATCACTCCACATGAATTTTGGATTTTGTGGAAGTAACTTGGTCAAAGGTGCTACGATTATGGAGAATCCCTTAACAAATCTTCTATAGTATCCTAGAAAACCTAAGAAACTTCTAATATTTGTAGCTTCCCTAGGTGGCTTCCATTATAGAATGAATTTTATCTTCTTAAGATCAACTCTAATCCCAGCTGCTGATATGACATGACCATGAACTTCATCAAGTCAAAATTCGCATTTACTGAACTTGGCATAAAGTTGTTTATCCCTCAAAGTCTGCAACATAATTCTCAGATGCTCATTATGCTCTTCTCGGTTCTTAGAATAAACCAAGATATCATCAATGAAGACTACCACAAATTGATCTAACTAAGGATTCAAAATATGATTTATGAGATTTATAAAGTCTGTCGGAGCATTTGTGAGTCCAAAAGGCATCACTAAAAATTTATAATGCCCATATCTCATTCTAAAAGTTGTCTTTGGAACATCTATTTCCTTTACTCTTAACTGGTAATATCCTGATTTAGATTAATTTTAGAGAAAACACTTACACCTTTAAGTTGATCAAAAAGGTCATCTATTCTAGGCAGTGGATATTTATTTTTCACAGTCACTTTATTCAGTTGTCTGTAATCCACACATAACTTAAGAGACCTATCTTTCTTCTTCACAAATAACATAGGTGCATCCTAAAGAGACACATTAGGGCATATAAAACCCTTCTCAAGAAGTTCTTGTAGCTGGATTTTCAATTCCTTAAGTTCCGTGGGTGCCATCCGATATGGTGCAATGGATACTAGTGTTGTACTAGGTATCACATCAATAAAAAATTCAACTTCTCTTTCTATTGGTAACCCTAGCAAATCCTCAGGAAATACATCCTAGAAGTCACATATAGTTGATATATCTTGAATTTTAGGATCATCCTTTCTAGTTTCAAGAACAGAAGCTAAGTAGGCTACACACTCCTTTTTAATAAGCCTTTTTGCTACTATCGCTAATATAACATTGAAGAGAAAATTTTACCTTTCTCCAATAACAGTGATCTCATCACTATTAACTATTCTAAGAGTAATTCTTTTAAGATGACAATCTACCATTGCATGATGTTTAGAAAGCCAATCCATTCCAAGGATCACATCAAATTCACAAAATGGTAATTCAATCAAATCACCAGGAAATTCATAACCTTGTATTCTTAACGAACAATTCTTGTAGACCCTATTTACTACCACGATATGACCCAAAGGATTTGTAACTAGAATATAATGTTCAAAAGTGTCAACAAGTAACCCAATATTTTCAGGCAATGACATACATATATAAGAATGTGTAGGTCCTAGGTCTATCAATGCATGAATAGAAATTTCAGAGATAGTAAAAGTACTTGATATCACATCTAGGGAATCCTAGTTATAATAAGCCCGTATAGCATATGCACGCACTGGAGTACAAGTATTAGATCCATCAATTGTCTCTGATGCGGCCTTTAGACCACTAGCACCAGAACTAGCTACCATACTTCTACCTCTACCCCTCAGAATCATAGGAACCAGTCTCTCTGCTTGACTAACTGTTTAATACCGTCTACCAGGGTAATATCTTTGAAAATGCTCTATAGATCCACATTGTAGGCTTGCTCCCATCATCTTCCAACACTGTCTGCCATGTTTCTTCCCACAATGCTCACATGTAGTAACTAATCCATGTCCTGATCCACCTGTTGTACTAGCTATAGAGTTCACTGTCCTGTCCTAATCATTGATCTCTGACTCTGTCCCGATTGTTGATAGGATGTCTGTGTTTGTGCTAGAGCCTGAGACCTTGAACCTTTTTGCTTCTTATTGGCTAAAAAGGATGAACTAGTTTGTCCCTGACTCCTCTTCTGTTGTCCCCTATTTCTCCATTTATATTCATCAATATTAACCTTTTCAATCCTCAAAGTTGCCTTTACCATCTCTCCATAATCCTTAATCTGCAGTGCAACAAGGAGTTTCTTGATGTCATGGTGGAGGCCTTCTTCAAATCTCTTACACTTATTTACCCTGTAGGAATTAATCTCTCTACATACATACTTAATCTATTAAACTCTTTCTCATATTCTAATACTATCCTATACCCCTGTTTCTAATGAAGGAATGCATTCCTCATCTCATCCTTATAAGCTTCCCCTACATATTTATCTACAAATTGGGAGTCAAACTCAACATCTGGAGCTGTTGAGCAAGTTTTACAATTTATAAAACCCTCAATAATCCCAAGTGCACAGGTCGTACTTTGTAGTATTAAAGGGTTAATCCCACGAGGAGGGTACTAGCCTAATCCTAATTCGTCTAAGGCTTAGAGAAAAGAATAAAAAATTAAACACTGCACAAGTGAACACAGAAAGTAAATATTGGAAATTAATTCAAGAATTGTAAAGAAAAAAATTCAACAAGACAGAAATAAACTGAGTAGTCAAACCGGTCACAATGGAAATTCGTTAAAAGAGTTAATCAAATTAAGAGAGAGGGGATTTTACTATCATTAATGTTAATATCACCATTAATGTGTTTACAGGATGTCAGTTCTAGACGGTCCTAGGATTGATTACTCTCTCGAGAGTAATGACCATTAAACCCTAATTTGTAAAACCTAATCGAATTATGGAACTTGCAATCTCTCAATTTACAAATTACCCACAATTCTAGTTAGTTCTAAAGCTCTCTAATAAACAATCGGGTCTCACACGGGATCTCTCACCATGAAATTACTGACTAGATTGATTAAGTAGTCAATTAGATCGCCTAACTCTCATTGATCCGATCTAATCATTTTTATCTGGCTCACCCTCTCAGTTTGTTACCGAAACATGCAAATACATTAATCAATCACAACACTCAAACCAATAAACATAAAAATAATTAAATCAACATTAACTCAAAGTAAAATCCCGAATGAGAGTTTAGAACATTATCAACAAACTGAAATCCATTTCCATATAATCCATCTTAACTTTATACATTTAAATGAAAAAAGAAATGAAGAGAAAATGGAATTTAGGTTAGACAAATCGAGAAGGTAGTGGCATCGGGATACCACCTAATTCTAGGAGCAACGACGTCAGGATCCACTTCTTCTTCCTCCTTCTTCCTCTTCTTCTTCTCTTTCTTTCTTCTTTTTCTCCCTCTTTAGGGTTTCTAAGAGTGGCTAAATGTAAAGCTCCTCTCTCTGCCTCTTTCTCTTCTTTTTATATCCTCTTATGCTTTGGGTAATCCTAAGTCTTTTTTGGGGACGGTCTTAAGTTTCTGCACGTCTGCCCGATGCAGCCCATGACAGTGGCCCTGCAGGGCAAGATCGTGGCCTACATCTGAGCCTTTTGTCATGATCGTGGCTTGCAGACCACGATCGTGAGCCATTCCTTGGGCTTCTATCACTATCATAGCCTGACATGTCACGATCGTAGGCTGTTGCTTCAATCCGAATGTCTCTGAAACTCCTCCATTCTTAGATATTGACCCTGAAACACTAGCAAACATATTAAAGTACCTCAAAAACATAATATTTAAGATCAAAAGCTTATACTTACCCATAAAACACTTAAAACACAATTAATTAGCAAACAAACACAATTCAAACCTAAACACATACTAAATGATCAAATTAACAACTAAAAACATATCAAACTATGCTCTGAAACACGATGCAACACTTATCACATCCCCACACTTAAACGTTTGCTTATCCTCAAGCAAACAAAATCAATAAAACAAATCAAGAAAACACAAAACGTGCATATGCAATAATGAGGCAATGACTTCAACTTAGCGAAATAAATTTAACTATAAACATAATACTTCAAGTCGTTCTAACTTATTAACAAGTGAAATCTACATCTAAGCACCTTGGATTAAATATACAAACTAATCAAAATTTTAATGTTGAGTCTATTCAGCCCTATCACTTACACACACACATTGATAATCATTAGTCAAAATAAAATTGTAGCTATTCCTCAATAGGTTTTCATGAAAAATTAAGCTACTAACAAGTTTGGTAGGTTTTTATTTGAAAACATTCATTTTGTTGATTTTTCTTTAAAGGCATGAACCTAGTCTTTTTATGCAGAGGCAAACATTTGTGATAAATGTCGATTTGGTTACTCAACTAAGTCATGTTGTTATTAAGCTGCTTGGTTGAAATGTCATTATAGCCTTTTTACATGAAGGCATACCTTTATGATACGTGTCAATTCAGTTACTCGGCTGCATCACATTCTCAACTGGCTATTAACTCTATTCATAACCCAAAGGCTAGCGGAATAGTTATTTTAGTTAAAATTATATAACCCCTTTTTTTAACATAAAATTTTGCCTACCTTATTGCTTTATCTAATCACTCTTATGAAAATGTGCTAATAATTACATTTATTTGATTGACCTAAAATTATAAATGAGTATGGCAAATTACTAGGGTGAATTGACTAACATTATATCCTAATTAACTAGTATATTTAGGCCTAAGTAACTTAGGTTACTAATTTCACAAGCTAATAAATCTTCGCAACATAAAAGAATATGTTTAAGGCTAAATCTATCATGTTAAGTTTTAGCCATTTGACGCATTCACCTAATTCACATTATACAACCTAAACAAACTATCATACAATATGCAAAATTCACACTCAAGGAAAAAACACACAACCTAATTTATAAAACCCTCAATAATTCGCAAGTGCACGGGTTGTACTTTGTAGTATTGAAGGATCGATCCCACGAGGAGGGTACTAGCCTAATCCTAAGTCATCTAAGGCTCAACAAAAAGAATAAAAAGAAATAAACACTACACAAGTGAACACAGAAAGTAAATACTAGAAATTAACTCATGAGTTGTAAAGCGAAAAATTGCAGTCACACAGGTCATAATGGAAATCCTTCAAGAGAGTTAATCAAGTTATGAGAGAGGGGATTTTACCTATCATTAATGCTAATGTAACCATTAATGTGTTTACGGGATGTCGGTTCTAAACGATTGTAAGGTTGATTACTCTCTCTCGAGTAATAACTATTAAACCCTAAATTGTAAACCTTAATCGAATTATGAAACTTGCAATCTCTCAGTTTACAAATTACCCACAATTCTAATTAGTTCTAAAGCTCTCTAATAAACAATCGGGTCTTGCACAGGATCTCTCTCTATGAAATTACCAACTAGATTGATTAAGTGGTCAATTAGATCGCCTAACTCTCAATAATCCAATCTAATCATTTTTATCCAGCTTACCCTCTCAGTTTGTTACCATAACATGCAAATACATTAATCAATCATAACAACCAAACCAATAAACACAAAATAATTAAATCAACATTAACTTCAAGTAAAATCCCAAATGAGAGTTTAGAACATTATCAACGACCCAAAATCCATTTCCATACAATCTATCTCAACTTTATACATTTAAATGAAAAAGGAAATGAAGAGAAAATGGAACTTAGGATGGGCAAATCAGGAAGGCAGCAGTGTCAGGATACCACATGATCCGAGGATTAGTGGCATCAGGATCTACTTCTTCTTCCTCCTTCTTCCTTTTCTTCTTCTCTCTCTCTCTTCTTTTTCTCCCTTTTTAGGGTTTCCGAGAGTGGCTGAAGGTAAAGCTCCTCTCTTTGCCTCTTTCTCTTCTTTTTATACCCTCTTGTGTTTTGGGTAACTCTTAGGCTTTTCAGGGGTCAGAAAGGTCTAAAAAATCCCTAGAAATTTGACATTCTTGAGTGTCTATGTGTTTCTCTGACATAGGCCACGATTATGGCCCATCTATCATGATCATGGCATGCAGGTCACGATCGTGAATCGTGAGCCATTCCCTAGGCTTCTGTCACAATTGTGGCCTGACATGCCACGACACGATGCCACGACACAATGCCACGACACAGTGATGGCCTTTATTTCAGCCCGAATGTCTCCGAAACTCCTTTATTCTTCGATATTGAACTTGAAAGACTAGCAAACAGATCAAGGTATCTCAAAAACATAATATTTAAGCTCAAAAGCTTGTACTAACCCATAAAACACTTAAAACACAAATAATTAGCAAACTAACGCAATTCGAACCTAAACAATACTAAACGATAGAATTAACGACCAAACACATATCAAACTATGTTCTAAAACACGATGCAATTTACACTTATTAGGAGCACTAACTGATGACTTCCCAGAAAATCCTCTGCTCCCAACCTCTTGACTTTCTCCAACATAAGCTTCTACAGTGGAAGAGGTGGTTGTGGTTGTATAGGAAGTGCAGTAACCATTTGTTGTTTCATATAGTCGACCATAGTTTGGAAAAACTTTGCTAGGTTTGGAACTGATTGACTAGCAGGTGATGGTACGGGCTGTGCTGGCTGCCCTGCCATGCCTCTATCTATATCACTAGCTGAGGCATGACTTTCCTCCTCTCTCTCAGTAGCTCACATAACTCCTGGTTCCATTCTTCAATCTATAACAAACAGAAAGAGTGCATCTACATTAGAGTCACATCATATTCTCATATAATCCTTCATTTGGCATGTACATAATTCTCTTTTCCTTTATTTACTTAATTATAGACCCAAAACTGCCTAAACCGAGCTCTTATACCACTAAATGTAACACCCTATACCTCATAATGGAATCTGCATATCGAGTGTTACCATATTCTTAAATACATAATATTTTGAACTATAATATCTTCTATTTAAAACTTCATTATTCAAACAATTACTATTCACTTTATAAATATTTTGACAAAGTTTCCTTTATATTTACTTAAAACCTCATGCAAGAAACTTCAATAGACTTCTCATACATGCTACTCAACTATCCATCTCCATGTCAAACTATTTGACAAAATGATTTTCCTATCGTCCAATACATTTCAACTCATCTAAACCAAATTTCGTGCATAACTTTCATATATAATTCACAATAAAATTATGTAATCCTTCACTTCTTTACGTGTACATGCCATAACTGAAAACAAAAATAACATTATATAGTACATCTACCTCTAAGTCTCCCAAGATCCTTTATGCGACTCTTATCTTGTAGTAGATCCACCACAGTTTTCTTCTAATTCTCTTCAAAACCTACACGCATAAAGAAAATCCACACGCTAAGCTATAGGCTTAGTCGTGTTCAAATAATTCTATTTCTCATTCAATTTAATTCATTCCACCATAACTCGCATAACATATAATATTTTTCAAATATAAATATCTTCATTTATTTTTAAGCATAAATAGGCATTTAAAATCAATTTGAAATACAAGAATGTATCTATTATAATAATTCGTATCTAATTACATAATTATCAATAAACTGTACAATTTAATTTACAATCAATACTACTACTTTCATTTGAAGTTCTTTAATCATTAGTCATGCATTTATATATTTTTTGTAATTGCCCTAAAGTAAAAGTCAACGAAATTGCATCACTGAGCTAGATAAGCGGGATTTTAAAATACAAGATTGGGTTCTTGAAACTATACAGTCCATTTTTTTTATATACATTCATATTGGAATTGAGCTCTCGAAGCTATGCAGTTTATAACACAAATCAAATGTCTTACACTGGAATCGAGCTGTCGGAGTCATACGGTCTGGTAACACATATCACGACACAGTACTGCTAATTCTCTAATTGGCATGCCAACCTTATCACATTCCTCCAATTCCTATCTATCTTACTAGGGGAAAATCTAATTAAATTCCATTGAAATTTAATGAAAAGCACTCATAATAGCCAATTCAAGCTATTCCATACTCAGCCAAAGCAAATGTCACTCCTTAATGTCTTTTTTTTTCTTTCGTTATTGGTTTTAATTTAGTTTATACAACATTTAAGACGTATTTATCTCAAGAATCCTAAATTACCTAATACACAATTTTTAGGGAAAAATAGAATTGCAAGAACACATACCAAATTGATGTCCAATTTTTCAAATCAAGCTTCCATCAACTTCAATTTCACCAACAATTCCTTATTCCATCTCTTTCTCTTTCTCTTTCTCTTTCTCTCTCTCCTTCAATTCCTCTTCTTTATCTTAATAATATTGCATAAACATTCAATTTCATGCATTTTATTCATCAGTGCATACAACTACAGTGAAATCATGTGCTAAAAAAAATCAAAACTCTATTAACTTACTTTGTAAATTTTTGGGTACTATTCATCAAGAACACCCATATACTTTTTCTTTATCTTTTCCCAAACTTTTTGTTGATATGGTGAGTTTGGGGACCCTAGGTTGATGATTTAGTGTTTAATAGATGATTTGGGGGTTAAAATAGAGAAAGTTGGCTTGAAAATGGAAGAAGTTGAAAGAAAATGTAGAAAAAGAAGAAAGGGTTGTTCTTGACACTCCTTGGTGAAGAAGAGAGGGTTGGTGGCCAAGAAAATGACATGTGGTCCTTTAATAACTCTTTTTCATTTTTTTAAAAAAACCAAAATTAACTTTAACTTTTAATTCATTCTTTTCTTCTTCCTAATAAAAATATCCATAAGAAAAATATCAACTCTATATAAAGACCTTAACTAATATCATTTATTTCCATTAATATTTTTGAGTTTGACTTTCACCCTTTCTTGGGTCAAATTTTGACCACTAGTTAACTCTTAGTCAAACCCTCAAAACGAACTCATTTTGAGCTCTAATTTGATCCTCGGGGTATCCTTGAACAATATTATCCGATGTGAAATAAAAATAAAATGCAATTTGGGTCTCGAGTGCCATTATTCATAACCCAAAAAGTATTATTCATGAAATCGAGATATTTGAGGTGTTGCATATATAATGAAGAGAGAATATATTTATATATTGGACTTTACAAGCATAAGAAAGTGATTTATTATCCCAAAAAGAGATTTTATTTTACACCTTTTTAACTAATGGGATGTATTTTGAGAATATAAAACTTTTTGTGGATATAGACAGACCTAAATAAAAGAAATGTGGCAATCTTCTGCTCATTCCAATAAATTTGGATATGTGATGTTCCATACTTGAGGCTGCTTTAGAAATTATAAAGTAACTTTTTATTGAAATTTAAATCCAAGCCTAAAATTCTTTTAAAAAGCTGAAGAGAGTCTATTAGAGTTTGGATTGAATCGAGATGAGCTTCACAGAAAAGCATTAAATCATTAGCAAAGCAAAGATTAGCCAAGGAAACTTTTTTACATCTGGAATAAAATATGAAACTTAGATTCAAACAACATTATACTTAATAAGAAGAGATAAAACTTCCATGCATAAAATGAAGAGGTACAAAGATAATGGATCCCCCTATCTTATACCTCTAGCCCCTTTAAATTGAAGTAAATAACACGTTAGTATAGACTTTACGTTCAAGAAACTAGATACATAAGAAGGGGGTTGAATGGTATATCCTCCTTTTTGAATATAAAATCTTTGAAAAGAACTTCTCTTTCTTATTAAAAGAATATAACAACTTATTACGTACTTAAATCGCAAATTACTTCTATATGAATTTTTAACAACAAAGTAAACTGTAGTAAAGAGTAGAAAATAGACACTACGATTTTTATAATGGTTCACCCCAAACCGTGGGCTACATCTAGTCCTCAGAGTTCGTCTGAGTGTTTCACTATTCTCCAAACGATTACAAGTATTCTTTCTTCCCTTCTAGAGCCTCTTCAGGTCTCTTGCAAACTATTCTTTCAGCTATCTTAGCCTCTTCAGGCTATTGGCCTTTTCTTTCTTGGGCTAGAAAAAGATTGAGCTTTTGTTACAGTAAGGTTAGCTCTATTCTAAGTAAGCACTAAACGCTCAAAGATCACTGTATTCTAAATCGTAAGATTTGTAAGAATTTTCTCTAACTTTTCTAAGATTATAACATCTTCGACTGCGACTAATATTTATAGCCTTTGTCTCTAACTGCTTCTTGATCTTTGATAACCGCTTCTTGATTTTTTATAACCATCATTTAGTTGAGTTCTGTAACTAACTCTGACCAAATAACTATTCTGACGTGCTAATGTATCTTTGTCGTATCATCTATGTCTTCTTTGTGTCTGTGTTGCCTTTGCATCTGTGTCTGGGTCTATATAGTCTTTGTGTCTGCATCTATATTGACTTTGCATCTGCGTCTATGTTTTGTACTTCGTCTGCACACTTAACACACTTGTCAAAAACGTTCATTTGTTTCTATCATTATTATTATTTGATGGTCATCAAAATTAATCATCGTAAAGTCATCTTAACTTAACAATCTCCCCCTTTTTGATGATAAAATTAATTTTAATTTTGAACAAATCAAAGTGAATGAATTTTTATTCAATTGATGAATAAGAAAACAACAAATGAATAAGATGAAAACAAACAAAGAATAAGAAGACAACAACAAAGAATACATATATACATGCTATCTTCTTCTTTTCTTCTGTTTTTCTTCTCTTCTCTTCTTCTTTTTCTTGTCTCCCCCTGTCTCTCTTTTTTCTCCTTTTCTCTTCTCCCCCTATTTGTTATTAATAAAAAATGTTACCTCAAATGCTTTATTATTTCAGAAAAATGCGTTGCATATCTGTTTTGATCAATTTGAGGTCTTCTTCTATTGTAACCCGTAGATAAGCTAGTTCCTCATGAAGATTACCAACTGAGTCTTGTAGATTATCAACCTTAGTATGAATTTCTTCAATTTCCTTCACTAAGGCTTCCTGACTCCACTGCTCAGAATGTCTGACTTCTTCCATTCCAATAGTTTTGACTGGTGGAATTGGACTCGATGGATAGAAGTTTGTAGCAATAGCTGTTTCTGAAGGTAAGACATCTAGGTCTATTATTTTCAGAATAGGAGGTTTGAAGAATTGTTTTCCTTCTGGGAGATCAAGGTCATCAGGTCTAGGTAGTTTTGGAATAGTTTTTCTAAGAAGGTGAAGGACATCTTTAAGTGAGGGTATAAAACTCAAAGGTCTAAAGTGCATGATTAGGTGCACAAAAGTCTCTTAGTTGACAAACATACTTTCAACCTCAATAGTCTTGTACTGTCCTTTAGTCACTTTTCCAACTACCTGAGAGCTTGCATCTGTGGTGAAGCGTCCATAATTACTTCTTGATGCTTTTGAGATGTGATGTGAAACATAGATTGCTCTTGATTGTTCTGCATTACATGCCTCATCTATGTTTCTCACTACTTTATGTATCTGTTCTTCAGTCAGGTCACATGTTGTTCTTTCAGGGTACATTTTCTATTTCCCTTTTTCCACATTGCATACAATGTTTGAAGCTCTAGGTTGTATTTCAGGTACAATCTTATCAATGTTCTACTTGTTACTGGGTAGATAGTGTACCGATCTTTAGTCATCTTCAGTGGATATGGTTCTGAATTCTCATCCCTTAGAATCTCATATAATCTCCTTTCTTCATGATTTAGAAGATGTATAGACCAATTATTGATCAAAATAGATTCAACTTGTACCTTGACTAACCTTTTCACAGGTTCTTTGATTATAATTGAGCTTCTGCTTCTAACAGGTACCTCTTCTTCAATCACCTTCATTCTCAAGTACTCTTTTTTGATAGGACTATGAGATACCACTCTGTTTTCAACTGATTTTTCTTTTCGTTGACTACCAGTTGAAATAGTTTCTTTCTGACTAGTCTTTAACTTCTTACTTTCTTCTACCAGTCTAGAAGATGGTTGTGGTTGGGTTCTCTTCCTTTCAATCTTCAACTTTTTCTTAATTCCAGTCTCTTTGGTTGGCTTCATTTGCTCTTGTTGCAAAATTGAGACTAGAGATCTTGTAGCTTGTGGTGTCTATTTTATCTGCTGAGATTCTTCACCAAGAGTCATTCCCCTCCTTCTCTTCTATTCTTCTTGTCGGAGAGTTAATATCCTTGGTGATCTTTTTGATTTTTTAATTTTCTCAAAATCAAGTGCCTCCACCTTTCTTTTCAATGACACTTGTTTTTCAGATAGATTCACCTAGTTTTCTTCTCTTTGCCACATTGTCTTAGCTTCAGCTATTACTTCTGATGGTTTCTTCTTTTCTTCTACAACCATTCTTCCAGAAGATTGAGGTTTCTTCTTTTCTTTGAGAGTAACATTCCCACTCATACTGTGTCTGACTGTATGCTCCCACTCAATCCTTGCTCTCGGAATAAAAGTCGTACTCAATCCCATTCTACCAATAGTTGCCATATTAATAATGCTTTTAATGTTCATCTTCATCATGTTTCCTCTGTCAAGAAGAATTCCAGAATCTCTAAAGATTTTTGTTAGCAACATGCCATATGGAAAAGCATTAGAATCCTTCTTTGTCTTCATCATATATCTCAGAATCAGGTGTGGAAGATTTATAGCCTTATGATTGAGTAGATAGAACAGGCATTGCTCATCTATCGTTGTCACAACGTTCTTCGATCCTGTTCTTTGTAGAATACAATGAAAAAGTATATTGTGTAGAACCCTAGCCTTCAGAACAAGGTTCAACGACTTCTTATCCTTTGGGTCACTACATCCATAGAGTTGTCGATTTACATGTGTCTTCTCCAGAAAATTTTTAATCATCCATCTAGGGTTGTAAGACATCTCTTCTCCAACATATGGAAATCCATAAATCTTTTCGATTAGCTCCAATGTTACAATAACCGACAATCTATTCACCATTGATACTACTGTATCGTCTACCACTTTTGCATTCTTCCAAAACTCATAAACTCCATTCAAAGAAACTGTTTCACGGACCTGAAAGAAGTTTTTTCATCCGGCTGCATCAACTTTTGGTTCAATATTCATCTTATTCTTCTTCAAGGATTTGAAATCAATATGCTTTCCATGAATCATTGCTTGCTCCATTGTGATCTTTAGACAGTAGGAACTTCTCGAAATGAACAGTTTTTTTTCAGAGTACTGCAAAAAACGATTTCAGAGGATTTCAAGAGTATTCTAGATGATGTTCTGAACTGTCTGAGAGGATTTCCTTTATATTTCCCTCCAAAAAATAATTACCATCTGTAACTTATAGTTATTGGCTTTTGAAGACTTAAGACTTGTTATCTTCCTTTTGTAAGAATCATCTGGTCATGACGTGTCAAACGATTGGTCTCTAAAGACTACCATATTCAAGTTTCGTCTAATTTCTTTGAATCTTTCTTC
>JAOTAY010030616.1:0-25398 GCA_025629805.1 Erythroxylum baracoense | reverse complement strand
ATGTTGAACTATAAACAAAACATATTAAACACATTGTATTTATCACATATACATGCCTTAACTCCAGAATCCATCCTATTTTATAGTTATTACAAACCATATATCAAAGTACAAAATATCTCATCATAACGTGTACAATTTAAAAATAACTACAAACTGAACATTTTTCAAAATAAACATATCCTTCTTGGCCACTGCGGTTGTCTTTGTCCCAACCTTAAACCTTCTTTTCATAACCTACATGGAGGCAAAACCACCGTGCTAAGCATACAGCTTAGTGGGCAATAACTAAACAAGATATAACATGGCGACTGTTTTTAACAGTCGTCTAACATTCACATTTACTGAATCAGATCATATTATAAGCAATCTTTAACTGTGCAACTTAAAGAATAATCTAAACATTACTTACTTCATAATAGAATATAATTCATCAAAACAAAATTTTATTATTTCAGAACAGAATATGTAAATATCAAAATAGGACATATTTCTTTTAGATCATAATATAATGTATATAAAATCAGTTCATAATTTGTGTTAGATCAGAACTTTAACTCGTATCAGAATATAATTTAGCTTGTATCAGATCAGAACTTAATTTGTGTCAGAATTGAGCATATATCAGAACACAAAACAGGTTAGCTTACAAATCCATTTTATAGAAGTGGGTAATGAGACTAGAACAGGAGATACTTATGATTGGTATCACAAAACATGAGAGACTTATGTCTTAGTAATAGGAGACACCAAAGTGTCAATATCAGGAGACACCTTAGTATCACAGGAGCAGCTGCAGACCCTTATAGGCATGCCTATTTACCTACAATTAGGACTTGACAGTTTTAAAACAAAACATGTCACATTTTAGATTTTTCATGCCAAAGATATATTGCAAAACATATGACTTTATTCCATTTTGTTCAACTTGAACATATTCACTCACATTCAGTCAACTCAATATGACTTATAAACATAAGCATTTGCATCAATACAATAATGAAGCATTAAGTCATGCACTTTATATGTAATCACTCAAGTTTCCATAAACATTCATACCTAATTCATAATACTCATGTTCTTCAAACCACATTTGCATTCATAGGTATGCTTTATTCCATTAACAAATTTTAAGTTTCAAAATTAGACACTTTGATATCAACTAACACTTTCCTTAAGTTATTACCTCAATTAACAATCCAAACCTTATTCAACCTTTAATTAATTAATTCCACATCAAACTAGGTTCATTTTACACCTTAATTAAGTCCAATTACACCATTATAAGGTGCCTTAACCGTGTATAGTCCAACAAACATACAAAACCAACCCTTTTCCCTTCCAAATCATTTCCCACGACCATGGGAAGGTGCCATATAAATCCCATGATCGTGGGATGAGTGAACCAAATGTTCACTCACCCATAACCTTCATTTGGTTTTCAAAACTTGCCTCCTTCACTTCTATTCAATACACCTTTAATATAGACCATTAATTACACTTCAATTCTACCTTATTCATGCTCCAATACCTCATTAAACTCATGTCCAAAAGTAATTCAAAATTCATTCATTAGGCAGCTCAAAATCATTATCTTTCATATATCAAAACCAAAACAGAATTTGTCATACAAGGATCAATTTTCCAGTACTCATTTATCTTCATCATAATATATATTCCATGCCAATTCAATCATCATAGAACTTGTATTAATACATGCTATCAAGTTTAGAATTCCCTTACTTGTTTAGCTTCAAGTTCCTATTTTAAAGAACTAACCAAACCAGCCTTCATGTAATCAATACACTTTCAAAATCAAGGTAGATGTAAGATGAGCTTAACACCAAGATGATAACAACTTAGAAGGTAGTATAAGGTAGATTTCTTGATGCAGGATCATGTAAGTACTTCAAGTGACGATGATGATCTAAAATCAAGCAAAAATTCTAGAAGTTGAGAGGAAGTAAGAGGTTTCGGTGGTGAGAGTAGCGAGAAGGCAACAGAAACACCAAATGAGCTAGAGTGATTCAGCTCTTGCTTTGCAAGGTGTCCTAACTTTGAAGGAATACATGCCCTTCCATGTAGTGACCTACATGGAAAACATATGAGTGAACCACTTGTGTTCTTATCATGTTGCCTAATGCCATAATTAAATTAGGCCATTTGTCACTCAACCAGTATACTAAATGTCAATGCATTAGCTATGCCAAATGTCACTAACTCATAGGCTTCCTCATCAAATTTTCCATGTACCAACTTGTCTTGCCACTTGAACTTTTTCTAGTCCAAATGTAAATTTTATTACCTCACTTCTCTAACGGTAACAATAAATTCCAAATCACAAAGTATGATCCATTAAACCAAAATTCAAGATCAAACCAAAATTTAATACGTATACAACTTACAGTCATATCACAATTTTAATACCTATCATATATACCTTCATGAATATGTAATATTTCAACTAGGGTATAATTTGGGGCCTTACATTTCTCTCCCCCTTAAAAGAATTTCATCCTCAAAATTCATACGTAATGAGAATAGCTGAGCATATTGAGCTCTCATGGTTGATTCTGGTTCCTATGTTGCTTCCTTGAGTCCATGGTGTTGCCAGAGTACTTTCACTAAAGGTATTTGCTTATTCTTGAGTTGTCGGACTTCTCTAGCTAAAATAGACACAGGCCCTTCTTCATAAGTCAAATCCGGTTGTACTTGAATTTCTTGCATAGGAATCTTATGAGTATCATCTGACTGATATCTTCTCAACATCAAAACATGAAACACATCATGTAACTTGGCCAACTCTCTAGGAAGGGCTAATTGATAAGCTACTGGTCCAACTCTCTTAAGAATCTCATAAGGACCGATGTATTGTGGAATAAGCTTACCTTTCTTCCCAAACCAAAGTATGTGTTTCCATGGTGATACTTTTAAAAATACCTTATCACTAACCTGATACTCAATATCTTTTCTTTTTAAATCAGTATAGGACTTCTACCTATCATTAGCATCTTTCAATCTTTGTTAGATAACTTGAACTTTCTCTTCAGTATCTTTCACAATATCAGGCCTGATCATGTTGTTTTCACTTAATTCAGTCCAACATACCAGAGTTCTATACCTTTTACCATATAGGGCTTCATGAGGCGCCATGCCAATACTAGTTTGATAACTATCATTGTAAGCAAACTCTATACGAGAAAGATAGTTGTCCCAACTTCCTGGGAATTCTAACACACAACCTCGAACCATATCTTCCAATATCTAAATAACTTGTTCCGATTGTCCATCTGTCTGGGGATGCAAAGCAGTACTAAATTTGACTTGAGTACCCAAAGCCTTTTATTGACTTGAGTACCCAAAGCCTTTTACATACTTTTCTAGAATCTCGAAGTAAATCGAGGATCACGGTCAAAAATAATAGATAGTGACACCCCATGCAACCTCACTATCTCATTCACATATAGGTCGGCAATCCTATCCAATGAATAATTAGGACGAACAGGCAGAAAGTGAGCAGATTTGGTGAACTTATCTACAATCACCCATACAGAGTCATACTTCCTTTGAGTGAGAGGGAGTCTAGGGACAAAATCCATGGTAATGTTATCTCATTTCTATTAAGGAACCAAAATAGGATGTAACAAACCGGATGGAACCTAATGCTCAGCTTTAACTTGTTGACATGTCAAACAATTGGATACATAATCTATAATATCCAGTTTCATACCCAACCACTAGTAATGCTGCTTCAGATTTTGATACATCTTATTTCCACCAGGATGCATAGTAAAGACAGTATTATGGGCCTCAAACAATAACTTTCTCTTCAATTCATCATTTGCTAGCACACACAATCGATCTTTATAATACAAATCACCATCTCCTTTCACAGAAAAATCAAGTTGTTTGCCTTCTCGAGTAGCCAAGATAAGTTGTTGTAATTTATCATCAACTCTTTGAGTATCACAGATTCCTTGCTTCAAGGTAGACTTAGCTTTCAACTGAGCTATTACAGCTCCATCAAATACAAGTCCCCATTCAACCTACTGCACTGGCAAAGCAAAAATGGTTTTTTGACTTAAGGCATTAGCCACGACATTAGCCTTACCCAGATGGTAATCCACATTGCAGTCATAGTTT
This sequence comes from Erythroxylum baracoense, assembly GCA_025629805.1. Lineage (NCBI taxonomy): Eukaryota > Viridiplantae > Streptophyta > Magnoliopsida > Malpighiales > Erythroxylaceae > Erythroxylum > Erythroxylum baracoense. The sequence goes on along the minus strand of JAOTAY010030616.1, from coordinate 21,255 downwards.
TTAAACAATTCCAACCAACACTGTTGTCTCAGATTAAGTTCCTTCTGGGTAAGCAGATACTTCAAACTCTTATAATCAGTGAAGATCCTACATTTTTCACCATAAAAGTAGTGTCTCAAAATTTTCAAAACAAACACTACCATGCGTAAGATAGTTCTGTTTATGAGGTTTTAATTACCTATAAGCATATACAACTACTTTTCCATCCTGCATCAAAACATAGCCCAAACCATTTCTAGTTCATCACTATATATAATATGCTTCTTACCAAAAATGGGTTGAGCCAACACAGGAGCTTCTATAAGCATTCCTTTTAGTTGATCAAAACTAGCTTGACATCTATTGGACTATTCATACTTCACTTCTCTTCATAGCAATTTACTCAAAGGGAATGCTATCACCGAGAATCCCTTCACAAACTGACGATCGTAACCTACCAATCCCAAAAAACTTATCACTTTCATCACATTCTGTGGCAGCTTCTAGTTAACAATTGCTTCAATCTTACTAAGATCAACTCTAAGCCCTTGAGAAGAAACTACATATCTTAGAAAAGAAACTTCTTGAAGCCAAAAATAACACTTACTCAGCTTAGCATACAATTGTTTTTCCCACAGGGTTTGTAACACAATTTGAAGATGCTGAACATGATTATATTGATTATTAGAATAGACCAGGATATCATCTATGAACACCTCAACAAACTGGTCTAAGTAGGGCTTAAATACCTTATTCATCAAATCCATGAATGTAGCTGGAGCATTAGTTAACCCGAATGGCATTATCAAGAATTTATAATGTTCATAACGTGTCCTGAATGCAGTCTTTGGAACATCCACATCCTTTACCCGAAGTTCATAGTATCCTGATCGTAGATCTATTTTTGAAAATACTCCTGTACTTTTCAATTGAACAAACAGATCTTCTATCTTTGGCAACAGATACTTATTCTTCACTGTGACTCTGTTCAGTTGCCTGTAATCGATGCACATTTGGAAAGTACCATCCTTCTTCTTAACAAATAGAACTGGTGCTCCCCAAGGTAAGACAATAGGTTAAATGAACCCCTTATCCAGAAGCTCTTGCAACTGCACTTTCAACTCCTTCAATTCAGTGGGAGCCATCCTATATGCTGTTCTAGATTTAAGAGCAGTGCCAGGCATAACTTTGATAGACAACTCCACTTCCTTTTCAAGAGGGAGTCCGGGTAACTCTTCAATTCTGTATGAATAATGTTTTCAGGATAATGTAAATTTTATTTTTACTAAAAGGTAAATTAGGAATCCAACCCTAAATGACAAGTATGAAAGTCAAATGATAATCAAAAAATATTGGAGTTTACTGGTATAGAAATGGGCCAAAAATAAATTCAATTGGATGGATTTATAATAGATCAAGATTGACCTTGTTTTAAATTATTGTAGAGTAAATTTGAAACATTCTTGCGACTGAAACATAAAGTTTTCTTTATCATAATATTATTACCTACAACTGAAGGCAAGCCTATTATTTTATAATAATATAATAATGAATAGAGCATTGATCTTATAAGGAAGCAACAGTGATATTTAGTACAATTTCCTATTATTAATTAGTCAATTAAAAAAGATTAATTTGGTGATTTCTTTTTAATCTAAAATTATATGTAGATAGAATAAAAAGCCACTAGAAACATAACAAAGCAAGTTATTAAAAAAGAAATCAAATATAAATAAACATCTAGATAAAGAATTCTCCCAAAATAATCTTCAATTCCAGGAAGGTAAACAATTCAATTTAAGTAGCCAAGTATCACCATTTTTTTCTCAATCACCTCATTTGATAAACACCTAGATCTCTATATGATTAAAATTTAATCTCAACCTAACCTAGAAAAATTTTAAATTCAACTAAAACAAATTTACTTAATATATAAAGCAAATATAAAAAGAGTAAAAATTCTAAGACAATAAGTATTTTAACATGCCATATTGAAGACAAACTAATGTAAATGTGTTCTTAATTCTTTTTATATATGTATGGAACATCATTGAATAGGCTAAAATGTCATCTCAAACTTTTTGTATAAGGGTAAACATCATGTCATTTAAGTACCTTCAGTTACTCAATCAGGAGATAGTTTCAATTCATTACGACTGCCACTCATAACTTTGACCATTCGATCAAATTAATAAAGTAGAATTTGTTTGATGGTCAACTTTATTCAATAGTTATTGTTATTTTTTATTCTCAATCAGTATGGACTAGTCAGCCACTAGTGATGCTAAACTCTAAATCAAAATATGTTAAAGTCATATAGTTAGCAAATCAACCAATCTAAGAATCATTCTTAAAAATATTTCATCATGTTTCAACTAAACTACTCATTAGTGATCATTTTTTTAACCTAATGTAGTCAAATTACAATGAAATATTATTCCTAATTAATCACTTATTTACCTTATTATTCTAGTTTAATTTCCCAAAATTGTAACTCACTATGCTAATCGCAAATGGATCAAATGCTTATAATGTTTCTTATTAACTAAACTATGGACCAAAATTATCTTCGCATGCACTTAAATCATACATTTTTTGCAACGGACAAATATAAAGCACATATAATAAATAAAAGTACATAAGGGTGGATAAAGATGAAAGAAAATTAAGATAAAAAGGTTCTCTCAACCCTAGTTGTAGATGTTTCTTTTCTTTGAATTGTATTGACAATAATCACCAAGAGTTAGGGACATACAAAAAAACAACCAACTATATGGAAAATAATAAGATGTAAAGAAAAAAAATAAAAAAAAATAAATGAATAAAACATAAATAAAAATTTGGGTTGCTTCTTGATACATGCTTCTTTATAAGTCTTTTGGTTGGACTTCATTCTTAAATTTGTAGCAATTTTAAAAGGTGAATGTATTCCCTTATTAATCAGGGTTATTTCTTACGTATCGTTTCAACCTATGACCATTCACCTTAAATGTTCCATTCATTAGATGCAATAGCTTATCTACTCTATAAAGGAATACTTCAATTATTTATAAACAGACCATACCATTCTGGTAATAATCTTAAGCAAGAGTTATAAAGTAACAACTAGTTGTGCTTTAAACTTTTTTTCATCTTGATGTGTTAATCATGCTTTAAAAATTCATTTCATTACTTAGTTCACTCCTTATAGATTTGTGCATTCTCGTATATAGACAATCGTAACTCTTTGGCCTCATTCAACTAAATTACTCTGTGTTTGCCTTTACATTTTAAATTAAAATTTAAAAATTTTATTGAAAAGCTTTATGCAATAGCTTGCTAGATAAATTTTAGGTCTTCCTAAAAATTAACCTTTGTGGAATCATTACAATAGGCACTTTATAAGCTGTCTTCTAAGCACATAGAGCATCATTAAAAGTTTTTGGCCAATCGTCCTAGAATTCTCTACAATTTTTTCTATAATTTTTTAATTCCCTATTTGATTCTTCTACTTAGTTATAAGATTGAAGATGGTAAGGGATGCAATTTAAGTTGTGACATTATATTTTCTTAACAATATTTCAACTCAAGCATTACAACAATGTGTTCCTTTATCATTAATAAATTCTCTAGGTGTGATAAATCAAGTAAATATATTATGTAAGAATTTAATTAAGGCATATTAGTTAGTAAACCCAAAATTTTTAGCCATATAGAAACATATTTTACAACCACTAAGATGTATTTATTCAAATAACTTAGAAAAGGGCTCATAAAATAAATCACCTATATATTAAATAGTTCTTATACTAAAATATTGATCAGAGGCATTTTGTGTTTTCTAAATATAAATAATTATCATAAAATTGAACATTCACATCAGCATCTTTAAATATAATTAGCTAACAAAAATTTACCTATAGAGCCTTGGCTATAGTTCAGGTTACTCTAAAACCATTTCTTACTTCCCTAAAATGACAACGTTTTATTCTTGTATGCATCTCCACCTAAAGTATGCATCTTCTCAATCACTTTGTCAATATAAATTTTAAATAAGAACCAATCTTCCCATACATATCACCTTATATAGGAAAATAATTTCTTCTTTTATTGATACAAGAGACTTTTAGGCAGGAGTCCAACTGCTACATAGTTAGCAATACCAATGATTTATGGGATTAAAGTATTAACCTTTTCAAAATATAGTTGTTTATTAGTGAAGGAATTGTTTATGTCTTCCTAGACTAGTTCCTCCCTATTTAGATTTTCAAGGTGAATAGGTGATATGATGCTCAGTTCTGTACTTCTTTTTATCCTTAATCATTAAATTAAAATTTTGCAATAAAATAATCCACTTAATCAATCTAGATTCAGCTTCATTTTCTAAAAAAAAGTACCTTAATGTTCTGTGTAAACTATTGAGGCAAGTTTTAATATATTTAAACCACTCAATATACTATAAGTGCACAGGTTGTGGGTGTAGTATGTGAGGTGTAGATCCCTCAGGAGTTTTCGAACTAATCTAATTTTAAGTTATCTAAGGCCTAAAGAATTATTAAATGAAAATAAAAATTGCACAGAAAAATAAACACGTGAAGATGATTGATTGGAATTAAATGTCAAATTAACACATAAACAATCAAATTGAGCACTGCCAAATTCACAATGGAAATGACAAAAGGAAGATTAGCCGATTATGAGAAAGGAGATTTATCCTATCATCAAAAGCTAATATGATTATTTTTGAGTTAATACGGTATTGATCCTAAACTTCGATGGATTGCTCTCTATCAAGTTATAGTCATTAAACCCTAAATCATAACTCTAATTGAATTATGGAATTTGCAATCTCTCAATTGACAAAAAAAACCACCCATAAATCCAACCAGATCTTAAGCTCTCTAATAAACTACCAGGTCCTCACATGAGATCTCTCTTCCTATAAATTCCCTATTTGATTATTTACGTGATCTATTAGATTGTTTAACTCTCATTACCCATTCTAATAGTTTTACTTTCAGTTCATTCTTTAGATTTGTTACCAAAGCATGCAAATACAACAAATAATTAAAACTCCCAATGTATTAACATCGAATCACATTAACATTGATTCAAGAACAAATCCCTAAAGAAGTTTAGAACATCATCATCAAACCTAAATCCATCACTATCAAGTCTATCTTATACATACAAAAGAAAGAACAATAAAGATGAAGTGAAATTTCACTTGGAAGGATCAGAATAGATCGGGAAGATAGTAGCATTGCAACCTTTCTTCTCCTTTTTCCTTTCTCCTCCTCCTCTCTTTTTGTTCCTCTCTCCTTGGATCTTTCTCAAAGTGGAAAAGAATGGAGCTCCTTTTAGGGATTTTTTCTTTATTTATATAATCTTTTCCATTTTAGGTAAACCATAAGATTTTCCTGGGACCAAAAAGTCCCAAATGTCCCTCGGTAAGTCACGTTTGGGAGACTTTCCGCCTTGTCTGTCGCCCAAGCCACGATCGAGGCACTTGATTTTCACTCTCTTTCATGACAATGGTAGAAGGAGTCATGATTGCGGCAGAGCTGCATGCTTTTGTCATGATTGGGCCATGATCGTGGCCTTGAGACTTTTTCTGGGCTTCCTCCAAATTATCTCCGTTCTCTGATATTTGATCTGAAACACTAACATACACGTCAAATCACCTCAAATAGCATGCTTTAATGTATAAAACACTCAAAACATAAATGTTTAACGAAATAACACAATCCTAATCTAAACATGTACTAATCATTCAATTTAACAACTAAACACGTACCAAAATACCCACTGAAACATTATGCAACCTAACACTATCAACATCCCCACACTTAAACTTTTACTTGTCCTCAAGTAAAAGCAAACAAGCAAAACAAAAACACACTAAGCATAATTAACAACAAAACACACACATATGCAATAATGGATCAATGACATTAAACTTCACAAAGCAAATTTAACTATAAACACGTTCCCTCAAGTTGTTCTAACTTATTAACTTGTGAAAGCTGTGTCTAAGTACTTTGGACCAAATATACATACTAATCAAGACCTTAATTCCAAACTCATTCACTCTTATCACTTACACACATTCACATTGATAATTATTCGATCAATCAAAATTGTAACTATCCTTAAGTAGCTTGTCATGAAAATTTGAGTTATTAACTAAGATTGGTAGGATTTATTAAACAAAGCACTATTTTTATTGCTTTTAATTTACATGAACCTAGCCTTTTAACGTGAAGGCAAAAATTTGTGATGAATGTCCCCTAGTTACTTAACTAGGCCATATTTTTATTAAGTGACTTAGTTGGAATGTCATTACAGCCTTTTGACACGAAGGAAAACATTTGTGATGAATGTCCTCTGGTTAGTCAGCTACATCACATTTTCAACTAGCTACTAGGTCTATTCATTACTCAATTTGTTTCAAAAAGGGCCAGTGGAATAGTTATTTATTAAACAAAACACACACATTTATGTATATATATTTTCTTGCTTACCTCATTTGGTTAGCCAACCATTCTCATGAAAAGGTACAAACAATATTATGTATTTAATTGACCTAAAATTATAAATGAATGTGGTAAATTTCAAAAGTGAACGAACGAATATTATATCCTAATTAACATGCATATTTAACTGAAACAACCTAGAACACTAATTTCACAATCTAATAACTCGTCGCAACCTAAAAGACTACGTTCAAAGCTAAATCGATTCTGTTAAGTCCTAGCCATTGACACATTCACACGAATCACAGTATACAATCCTAAAAAAACTAACATATAACATGTAAAATTCACATTCAAACAAAAACATATAACGCACACAACCCTCTCTGCACTTGGACAACGCATTGTCCTTAATATGAGAAGAAAAACAATAATACATAAGGTGGGAATAAAATTAACAAAATAAGAGAAACATGAGAACAATTGAAAATAACAATAAAATAAAAGATAAGGGTTAGAGTATAGACCCCGTCATGGTGATTAAGGGGTAGAATCTTAATTTAACATCGAGATTGTTTTCTTATCTTATAATTGATTAATAAAGAGTAAGAGAATTATTAAGCCAACCTAGTCCAAATCAATAAGACTTATTTATGGAATTTAAAACAATTCTAACTACACATCAATTTAAATCTAAGTACCCAAATGTGCTAATTTATGGTCATTAGCTTAACCTTACATCTTTCAAAACTCAGCTGGGATCAATTATAAGTGGCTTGCTTTCACCCTCGTTGCCTAAATTTAGTTTCGTAGCCTATAAATAAGTTACAAATTGTAAGATAATCAAAAGGACAATATTAATAAAATTAAAAAAACCAATTAAGTTCAATAATGTCCTTTTTATTAACAAACTGTCAATAAAATAGGGAATAATAAAACTCCCTGATTCTTTTGTGGATTACAGCATTTTTTCTTGTAAGAGGGTGAGTTGTTCTTATTCTTCTTGAGTCACCCTCATCTCTTCTTCTTTCGCTTTGTGAACAGAGACTTACTTATATTCTTCAAACTCTATGTCCATTGTCATATGTTCTTTTTCTTCTTGCTCCTTTAAGGATTTGACCACATCAATTTTCCTGAATGAGTCACCCTCCTTCCTTTTTCTTTTGGTCTTCTATAAGGTGGGATTCAGCTTGTTTTTCAGATGTTGCTTCTAGCTCTTTCCCAATCCTAATTGTGATAACCTTACACTGCTCTCTTGCATGTACTTCAATATTGCTCAGATAGTTTTCCACACTTCTCTTACAAAATTCATGGGAAAGCTGCCTAATTTGAAGCTCTAAGTTGTGAATAGAAGAGGCATGGTCTTCCATTACTTACTTAAACTTCTCTTCCAGTCTCTTTTGGGCCTTTTCCATGTTTATGAGCTTATCCATGATCTTTTTCCAATTTAGAATCCTATGAACTGGACTCATCTTGCTGAAATCCTAACAGATTTTGATGTCCCATGTGAGTCCTTACATTGTTAGACTAACAAAAATCTAAGTAGTTCTACCAAATCGGATTGTAAGTGTTCAAATAAGGATGATGACTTCCCCAACCAAATTGTGCCTCACTGAAGTCTGCAAGGGTTCTTTGCTCCCTATAATGTTTTTCCTTCATATCTTTCTTTCTATCTCTTCTTGATATTTAATTTTTGAAGACTTCTCATTATTGCTTTGTGAGGTCCAAATTGATGTGTCTTCTAGTTTGCACCCAAACTTCCTTCTCTTCTTTATTTCCTTACTTTTTGTTTTTGATTAATTTCTTATGATTGGATACCACAATCAAATGAGGTGGTGAAAATTTCTTAGAATAAAAGAATTCAACTAATCCTACTAACTCCCCAGCAACGACATCAAAAACTTGTTGAGGTAAGTTTTAATATATTTAAACCCTCAATATACTACAAACGCATAGGTCGTGGGTGTAGTATGTGAGGTGTCGATCCCTCGAGGAGTTGTCGAACTGATCTAATTCTAAGTTATCTAAGGCCTAAAGAATTATTAAAATGAAAATAAAAATTGCACTGAAAAGTAAACACGTGAAGATGATTGATTGGAATTAAAATGTAAAATTAACACACAAAGATTCAAATTGAGCACCACTAAATTAACAATGTAAATCATACAAGGAAGATTAATCGATTATGAGAAGGGGGATTTATCCTATCATTAAATGCTCACATGATTACTTTAGAGTTAATATGGTATTGGTCCTAGACTTTTGAAGGGTGTATTATTCTCTCTCAAGTTATAATCATTAAACCCCTAATTGAATTATGAAATTTGCAATCTCTCAACTAATAAAAAAACATACAAATCCAATTAGATCTTAAGCCCTTTAATAGACTGCAGGGTCCTCACAAGATATCTCTCTTCGTCTAAATTCCTGATTTGATTATTTGTGTGATATATTAGATTGTTTAACTCTTATTACCCAATCTAGTCGTTTTGCTATCGATTCACTCTCTTGATTTGTTACTGAAGCATGCAAATACAACAAATAATCACAACACCCAATGTACTAACATCAAAAGAAATCACATTAACATTTATTTAAGAACAAAGACCTGAAGAAGTTTAGAACATCATCATCAAACTGAAATCCATCACTATTAAATCCATATTATACATTCAAAAGAAAGAACAATATAGTAGCACTGTAACCCTTCTTCTTCTTCTTCCTTTCTTCTCCTTCTCTCTTCTTCTTCCTCTCTCCTTGGATCTTTCTCAAAATGTTAAAAAATGGAACTCCTTCTAAGGTTCTTTCTCATTCTTTTTATAGTCTTTTCCATTTTAGGTAAACCCTAGGGTTTTCCCGGGTCCAAAAAGTCCCAAATGTCCCTGGATAAGTCACATTCAAGAGGTTGTCCATGCTATTTGTCCCAAATGTCACGCATAGACCATGATCATGGCACTTGATTTTAGCTCTCTGCCACAATCGTGGAAAAAGGAGCCACGATTGTGGCAAACCCACCATACTTCTGTTACAATCGTAGCTTAAGGGCCACGATCGTGGCCCTGGGCCTTACTTTAGTCTTTGTCTGAATTCTCTCCATTCTTCAATATTTGATTTGAACCACTAACAAACACATTAAGACACATCAAATACACACATTTTAAGCTCAATAGCATGCTTTACCCTACAAAACACTTAAAACACAAATGTCTAACAAAATAACACAATTTTAATCTAAACATGCTCTAATCATTCAATTTAACAACTAAACACATACTAAATTACATACTAAAACATTATCCAACCTACCACTATCATAAAATTTGACTTTTAAAAAGATAATATATAAAAATTATCAAATGTAAAGAATTCAACCAATAACTCCTTAATGATAATTTCGTTTTCTAGTACATTTGTCAAGGTTTTATTGGCATATCATATTGGTTGAAATTTTTTATTCTTCCTTTATCCAAGCATTACTCCAAAAATGAAATCACTAGCATCGCACGTCAAATCAAAGGAGAGATGCCAATCTAATGCTAACATGATATAGGCATTAGTCGACTTCTCCTTTAAAGTGCCAAAACATCTAAACAGACCAATTAAATCCTCTTAAAGTAGGTCACTTAGTAGGTAAGTTATCTCAGAAAATCCTTAATAAAAAGTTATGAAGATTGATATGTCCTAAGAAACTTCGAATTACCTTCACTAATACTAGTGTTGGCAACTTCTCAATAGCTTCAACCTTTGCCCTATCCATCTCGATCCCTTAATGTTAAATCTTGTTCACTAATGTTATCCATTCTTGTACCATAAAATGATATTTTTCATAATTTAGCACTAAATTGATCTCTTTATATAAATGGCGTATTGCCTTTAAATTATAGAGACATTACTTATATGAATCCCCAAAAATTAAAAATTCATATAAAAATCTCCATATTTTTAACCATACCCTCAAAATTAGCCATCATACATTTTAAAATATTATAGGTGCATTTCACAATTTAAAAGAAATTCTTTGATATGTAATGTTTCATATGGAAAGGTAAACATAACCTTTTTTATTCTGAGTTTGAAAATAACCTAAACACCCATCCAAGAAGTAGTATAATATATGTCAAGAGAGTCATTCCAACATTTGATTGATAAAGGGTAAAGGGAAATGGTCTTTATCAGTTTCATCATTCAATCTCCCATAAATAATGCACACTCTCTAACAAGTGATAGTCCTCATTGGAATCAATAGATTGTTCTCATTAAGAAAAAATGTCATCCACTCTTATTAGGACTGAACTATATAGAATTACCTAAGAGCTTTCATAAGTTGGATAAGACTTAAGTCTAGTAGTTTAATCACTTTAGATTTCATTATGGAATCCATATTTGGATTCAATCACCTTTGAGGTTATACCATTAGGTTATAGCCTTATTTATCAAAATTTCTTAGGTTCAATAAGAAGGAATTAGTACCTATAAATCTAAGATTTTCTTTGCCAATGGCTTGCCACGATTCTTTAGTACCCTAAAAAATTTCTCCCTAATTTTCTTCAATCAACACACCTATTATAATCACTAGTACCCTTGAGTTTTTATCCAAGAATGCATATTAAATATGAAATGGTAGTTATTTTATCTTTAAAGCTAGTGTTTCCTCTTTGGAAAATTTAATTTTTTGCTAGCTTAAAATATCCATCCCTTTTAAATTATGTTTCCATATGATAATCTCATTCACCTTCAAATGTGATACTTTCTCTAATATCTATTCATGCTTTTCATTCTTTTCATGATGCAATACCCAAATGTATCTTGTCATACAATTTCTTAAAAAGAGTTAGAAATTTAAACATTTATGATAGAGTAAAAGAAATCATCATAAGAAATATAGTATTTCATCGCCTATATGATATTAAAGATAATTCACTCTTCTCTGACCTTAATGATATATTTTCCTTTATTAACAATTATAATGGCTTTTCCTATTAAAAAGAAGGGTCTACTTAGGCTTAAAATACCTTAACACCTTCATCCATATTAATGATAAGAAAACTAATTAGGAAATAAACTTGTTAATTTTAACCTAAAATCTTTAACAATTCTCCTAGAGTTAATCTATTAACTAATTAAAGTCTTACCTTAGTTGGTTAGGTTCTACAATCTTACCTTAGATGGTTTAGGTTCTATGATAGTTGTGATTTGCATCATGCTTTAGGATTTAATTTATTATGTATTTAGTATTAATTTGAGTGTTTAGTATGTGTTTAGGTTAGAATTGTGTTAGTTTATATGTTTTAAGTGTTTTTTATGGGTTAGTATAAGTCTTTGAGTTTAAATGTTATGTTTTTTAGGTACCTTGATGTGTTTGTTAGTGTTTCAGGGCCAACAAAGAAGAACGGATAAGTTTCAGAAACTTTCGAGCTGAAACCTCGGCCCACGATCGTGGCACAATAGGTGAAAAAAATGTATGAGCCAATATAACCCAGGCAAGGTCTGATTTTGGCCACGACCGTGACACTTGGGCCACGATCATGACAGAAAGGGGTAGATGTTGGTCACGATCGTGGCAAGCAAGGCCACGATTGTGGCTTGTATTGGGTAGACACGAAAATAGGTGAAAACGTTAAGTTTCGAGGAACTTTTCAGACTATTTCGATCATGGACAAACCCTAGGGCTGTCAAGGTATTTAAAGAACATGATGAATACAGAAGGAGAGCTTTTCTGCATCAGCCAAAATTTGAAATCCTAGAGAGCTTTATCAAGAGATTGAGGAAGGAAACAAAGGAAGAGAGACACGGAGAAGAAGTAGATGAGAAGTACTTCCTATAATAGGAGGTTTCTCACCATTGCTGCCTCCACCATCCATTCCGTTCGTATTTTCCAACTTTGTTTTCAATTTTATTGATGTATAGAATTGAGATAGTTGTTGAGAATAGATTCGTTTAATGTTGAGATATGTCTATACTCACCTTTGGGAATTTTGTATTTGATATTAATGAAAGTTGATTAATTGCATTTTTATTGAGTTATTTGTGATTTGATTTACACACTTCATAATTCGGTAACAAGCTGACAGGGTGAACTGAGTGAAAAAACATTAAATTGCGCTAACAAGAATTAGGTAGTTTAATTGATTAAGAATTGAATGAAACCGGTAAAATTGTGTAATGAGAGATTGTGCATAGGTTTACAGTAGGTTATTGGACAAATTCAGGTATAATTTAATTTTGGGGTAAATTGTGAATCGAGAGGTTGCAATTTTATAATCTAAATTAGGGTTAAAGACTATAACTTGAGAGAGAGTAATCCACCTTAGGACCATCTAGACCCAGTAATTTAATAACTTCATAATCAATTAGGTATTTGTTAAGGTCGGATTAAAATCTCCTTTCTCTCAATTGGTAGTTCCTAGGTTGAGTCTTGATTTGGTTGTACAATTGCTATCTTGCTTATAATTTCAAATTTGATTATTGGAATTAATTACGTGATTGAATAATTTCTTGTTTTAGTTTTGTTCATTTTGAGTTATTGGAATTTGTTTTCAGCCTTAGATTTTAGTATTAGATTAACCCTCCTCATGGGATCAATACTATAGGTACTATGCAAACAACCCGTGTGCTTGTGGTATTATCGAGGTTAAAAATATAAAAAAAATTTCATATCAGAAACTTACAATCATTCTACTTGTCCTAATTTTTAAATATAGAATAAGGCATTAAATTTATGCTACCTATTAAATTAGCTAATGTCTTATTATTGGATAAGCTACATATAATATAAGGAATCATGAAACTACCTAGATCTTTTAATTTCAATGGTAGCTTGTTTTAGTGGATAGATGAGCATTCCTCATTCAGTATGACAATCGAGAGTTCCTTTAAATTTTAGAAAATCACCTTTAGGAGTTTTCTATATGTGGACATCTGTATAAGAGCTTTAATAAATAAGATATAAATGAAGTTATTTGAATAGTTCTATGAATTTAATGAGTTGCTCATCTATCTTCTTTTTCTCTAGTCTTATAAAGTAAGAAATTTTAAGGTTCATTTGTTTCTTACCCTCTTTATGCTTCTTTCTTTCTTCCTCTTTGGAAACATCTTCTCTTTTAACATCTCCCTTCATATTATTAGTCATCATCTTTACACTCCTTTAAATGACTATCTTTGTATGTGCCTTAAGATTAGGGACTATATTATGAAGCAGAAAAATATCCTTGAGGTGTCTCTACTAAAAATTTACCTAGTTAACAATCTAGTTTGGAAACTGTGAACTTAAGCCTTTTTATTTCTCATAAAAGCTGCTTAACCTTGAGATAGAGTTTCAAATATAGATATAAACTTGGTCATTAATTCTTCTAAGCTTATATTCTTTTTATACTTTTAATGTTGGTGATATCTTGGTGGGAGTGGCTTATGAGCTATTTACTCTAATAAACATTTGGTTAATTTCTTCGCCCTATACTGTAGGTGTACTATAGGGTTGTTTAGTGGTTGTTGGAAATTTCCTATATAGTCTACTCGTTCAACTTGCTAATTACAAGGATTTGTAACTTGAAAGTCACTGATGCAATGTCTTCCTTATATAGTAGCACATTACTTGAGCTATCTCGCTTGTAGACTCAAGCTATAATTTTATCTCATTAAAGCCTCCACGTGAGCTATCAATACGGTTCTATCATCCATTTTATGTATACCTTCTTATTTGCTTTTTCTAACCCTACCCGATTGCCACTTGTAGTTGTTTATTTCCAACTTTTCTATAAGTTTTATTGAGACTTCCAAGGTTTGCTACTTAATGTTCCCTTATTTGCTACATTGATCATCTACTTTGTTGCATAGGTTAAACCATTGTAGAAAATATGAATTCACATCCACATAGGTAGGTCATGATGTATACACTTTCTTAATAGATTCTTATATCTCTTTTACATTTATTAGATTGTCTTATTATCATATTATGAGCAAGAAGATATGTCATTCCTCAACTTAATATTTTTTTCAGATAATAAGTACTTAACTAACTTCTTCACTAGATTCTGCTACGTGGTCATTGAAGCCATATGCAATGACTTCAACCATTACTTTGATTGATACCTTGATGACAATAGGAACATTCTTAACCTTATAGAATCATCGATTGCTCCATTAATTTTGATGGTTTCATATATCTCTAAAAGGTTGGCTATATATGTGTTGAGACCATCATCTAACACCCTCTTAAAACTATAAAAATCATTATAACATCTAGATGATGTTTTGGTTTGATCTCAAAGTAGTCTGTTTCAATTTCTAGTATAATGATTTTGGATTATGTCCCTATGATTGATAGCTTCACATACTCTAGTATGGATGTATGCTTTTCTTTTATTTTATAAAAGAATAAGTCTTGGGTTACCCATTTTTGATCTTTAGGCATCTGGTGAAGTGTGTTCTTAGTCTTTGGGTCATCTTTAAAGAATTTAGATAGATAATTCCTTTTCACATGTTAAGGTTTATACTAGAAATCAAAATAAACCAAGAATAGAAAACAAAAGAATTAAAATTAAATAAAGAATATAAAAATTTGGATTGGTTCCTCTACATAACTTAAATTAGTTGCAATTTCAACTTCCTATGCCGGTAATACATGTGTCGAGTCTAATCAATATCTCCTGAGCATAATAACATAGAACATATTATGAATCTGAGTCATCTTTGCTGGTAATGCCAACTTGTAAGCAAATGGTCCAACTCTCTCAGTAATCTCATAAGGACCAATGTATTTAGGGCTTAAGTTTCCCTTTTTACCGAACTTTAGCACTCCTCACTAGGTTGGCACTCTCAAAAGCACCCTGTCTCTTACTTAATACTCCCTATCCCTCCAGTGCTGATCTGCGTAACTCTTTTGCCTATCTTGAGTCACTTTAATTCTACTACGGACCAATTTTACCTTATAAATGGTATCTTGTATCAACTCTGGGCCTTCAACAATCCTTAGACCTCTTCATCCCAGTATAAGGGTGATCGACACTTTTTGCCATATAACGCCTCATATGGAGCCATACCAATACTACTGTGATAATGATTATTGTATGCAAATTTAATAAGAGCTACATATTAATCCCATACTCCTTGAAACTTCAAAAAATAAGATCTAAGCATATCCTCAATAGTCTGAATAGTGCTCTTACTCTGCCCATCTGTCTGAGGATGAAATGTTGTACTAAAATTCAACTTTATACCCAATGCTGTTTGTAAACTATTCTAAAATCTCAAAGTAAATCTGGGATCCTGGTTTGATACAATAGATACTGGAACTCCATATAACCTTACTGTCTCATTTACATATCTACGATCTAACTGATCCAGTGTGTTATTCTCTCGCACATGTAAGAAATGAATCGATTTTGTCAATATGTCAATAATGACCCATATGGCATCATGTTGCCTCAGAGTCCTCAACAAAACCATAATGGAATATATAGTAATCCTCTCTCATTTCCCCTCCGGAATAGGTAATGAATGTAACTTCCCAACCAAAGCTTGATGCTCCCCCTTAATCTGTTGGCATGTCAAACATTTAACAACATACTTAGCCACTTGCTTCTTCATCCTTGGCCACCAAAAATGTTGTTTCATCATATTATTCATCTCAGTAGTACCAGAATGCATAATATAAGCTGCTATGTGTGCTTCCTCCAAAATATCTTTTCTCAGATCATCAACATTAGGTACACACAATCTCTGCTTCAACCACAATGCATTGTCCCTCAACTCAAACTCAGAATTTTGATTTTGTTTTAACTTCTTAATAATTTTCACAAATTTTGGATCCTTGCTTTAAGCTTTTCTGATCCTTTCATACAACACTAGTCTAAGCTTTAACATAGCTAACAATGTTTCATTCTACCCCGAATTCAGCTCAACATTTAATGCTCTCAGTTGAACTAGGTTTGGTAACCTAGATATTTAAACTTGTGCTACACTACTATTGGATTTCCTGTTTAATGCATCAGCTACAACATTAGGTTTCCTTCTGACTCAATAAATATCTCAAACTTCTATGATCTGTAAATATCTGAAATGTTTCACCATACAGATAATGTCTCCACATCTTCAAAGCAAACACCACTGCAACATGTTCTAAATCATAAACTGGATAGTTGAACTCATGAGACCTTAACCGTCTTGATGCATATGCAATCGCTCTACCATACTGAATCAAAACACATTATAATCCCTGATGTGAAGCATTGCTATACACGACATGTCCTCCAAATCCTGATGGAATAACTAACACCAGTGTAATAGTTAATCGATGTTTTAATTCCTCAAAACTCCTTTGGCATTCATCAATCTATCTGAAAGGTACATTCTTCCTTAGAAGCTTCATCAAAGGGGCTGAGATCAATGAAAATCCCTCGACAAACCTCCTGTAATAACCTGCTAGTCCAAGAAAATTTTGAATCTTCGACACATTTTTAGGTGCCTGCCACTTCATTACTGCCTCAACTTTCTTTAGGTCTACCTATATGCCCTGTCCAAATACTATATAACCCAAAAACACCACTTGATCAAGCCAAAATTCACACTTATTGAACTTGGCATGCAATTGCTTCTCCCTCATTATCTGTAAGACTAACCTCAAATGCTCAGAATGTTCCTCTCTACTCTTCGAGTATATAAGATATCATCTATGAATACACTCATAAAATGATCTAAGTAAGGTTGGAACACTTTATTTATCAATGCCATAAAAGCTACTGGAGCATTTCTTTACCTAAAAGGTATCACCACAAACTCAAAGTGCCCATATCTAGTTCTAAATGCACTCTTCGGTTCATCAGTTTTTGCTATTTTCAATTGATAATACCCTGACCTCAAATCTAGTTTAGTAAACACCTGAGCTCCTTGTAATTGATTAAATAGATCATCTATTCTCAATAAGAGATGTTTATTCTTCACTGCCACGTAATTCAACTGCCTATAATCAATGTATAATCTCAAAGTACCATCCTTCTTCTTCATAAACAAAATTGGAGCTCCCCAAGGTGACACATTGGGTCTGATAAAACCCTTATCCAACAACTCCTGCAAGTGAGTCTTAAGTTCCTTAAGTTCCACAGGTGTCATCCTATACGAAGGAATAAATATAAGAGCAGTACCTGAAACAAGGTCAATTGTGAACTCCGTCTCCCTATCTGGGGATAATCCCAGTAATTCAGTGGGAAACACGCCAAGAAAATCCCTAACAACAGGAATATCTTTAATTGTCTGCTCAACTCGGGTATCTGTCGCATAGGCTAAGTAAGCCTCACATCCACTTCGAATCAGTCTAAGAGCACTCACTGATAAAATCAACCTGGCTGGCACTGCTTGAATAATACCTTGAAATATAACCCTTGTTGATTAGGAGATTCAAGGATGACTTCTTTAGTGTAGTAGTTCATCACAGCCCTATGTGCAGTAAGCTAGTCCATACCCAAAATAAGATATATCTCCTTTAACTACAATACTATCAAATTGGCTTCCAACTCTGCCTGATAAACTTAAATAATGCACCCTATACATACTTCCCTAATCACTATAGTACTACCTACTAGAGTAATCACTTCTAAGCCAAATTTCAACATCTCTTTCTCACAATGCAGTTTAGATGCCAGATATGGATTAATGAATGAATGTGTAGATCCTGGATCTAACAATGCAAATGCCTCAAATTGAAAGACATGTAACACACTTACAACAACATTTGGAGAATTATGTGCCTCCTGTCTAGTGATAGTGAAGATCTTAGCCTGGGATTGTGGTTGGTTGCTCCGCACCTTAGTCCTAACACTAGGACCTGCTAAACTTGTTCTACTCTACCTCTGCCTCTCTGTACTGCTCCACTAGCTCTACTTTGCTAGATAGTTGTCTTAGTCAATGATCCTCCTCTCACTCCAGACTGTGCTCCTAAAGTCACGGGATAGTCTCTAATTTGATGATCGAAAGAGCCACAACATAAATAAGCTACTGATATCTTCCAACACTCTCCACCATGTTTCTTTCCACAATGCTCACAAATAGGCATCTTTTATGTTTTCCCTCCAAATACTTGACCTCTACCATTACAAACATGAACAAAGTCGCCTCTCAGTCTAAATCCAGACTGTCTCGATCTCAGCTGTGATCGTGACGATCTATTCTGGCATTTACTAAACCTCCTGCCAGAATAAACTTAAGACTCACCATGCCTTTTAATTTTGAACTCCTGCCTATACTCTACTTTCCATCCTTTAGGAACTGTTCAATTTGAATTGAAGTAGCTTTCAGCTTAGTAAAACTACTTATTAGTAATAGCTAACCTCATTCTGATCTCCATATTTAATCCATCCTCAAATCGCCTACACTTATCTTCCTCGGTTAGAATTAAAGCAGTAGCATACCCCATTAATTCATTAAATCACACCTCATAGTCGGCTACAGTAAGACTTCCCTGTTTTAGATCTAGGAATTTCTTCATCTTTCTATCCAAGTAGATCTTTGGCATATAGTTCTCTTTAAGCATATAGTTCTTAAAACGTTCAGAAAATCTTCCCATGTCAATCTACAAGGTCAGGTGGAACTGTCGTGAACAGTCTTCCACCACTAATAAGCCAAACCTTGGAGTAGTGAGACTACGTAGTCAAACCTTTCATTAGACTCACAGCCCATCTGATCAAATACCCGCTTCGTTCTTTCCAACTAACTTTCTGCTTCAGCAGGGTCTGTACTTTTATATAAGTCTATAGCCCCCTATTTCCTAAGTTTATCATACCTCCTTCTCTCCTCTCAGGAATTCTCTGAGGCATTTGTTTAAACCGGGGTATTGGGGACTCTTTATTGGCTCCTATGGACTCAAGGTCAGCTGATTCGACTACTCGATCTCCTATAGTTGATGACCTATAACGAACAATAATTTTGATCACTATACAAGTCTCTCATTACATGTTATGTTTAAAATGCTCATATATGTTCCTATGGATGCCAAACCATGCTCTGATACCAAAATTGTAACGAACCATTTCTATAGTGCATATGCCCCAACATCCAGAGGATTTTCGAGAACATGCCCTACAAGAATGGCACGTTAGAACAATCACATTAACTTATTGAAGGCATCACACATTTCACAAGCATTCAAAATGATTAAATCTTCCCATTACATTCACAAACATAAACTTACGTTGTGTCATTACAATTCATAATCTATATGTATACATTATATAACATTTGAGAGTTTATGTAATGTACATTACTCCATACAAAATGTACAATATGAAATGGGATGCTAACTAAAAACATTTTAACGAGACTCCTCAGATATCAGCTGACCAGACCTTTGAGCCATTATTGTTCCCAAAATGATAGTACTAGAATTCTACTAGATTGAGTTAGAAGCTAGAACTTCCTTGTAACTGAAAATTAACATTACAATTTTGATGAGTTTGTGAACTCAGTGAGTGAACCGTCATCGATGTGCTCACTCAAGTTAGAATATAAACATCACAAGTATATAACCAAGTTCAACAAAGTATATCACCTCATTCAGTATCAAATCCCACATCACATTTTATTTTTATCATATTTCAGTAAGTACAACATGTCTAAAAACATTTCATATCACCATTTTAAAACAATCCAATAATGCATCTCAATCATTTCTATGATACATGTAAAGTTATAAATATGTAAATGCATATGTGACTTGATTTTCATTTACTTTGTTGTGACTGAGCACTTATTTACTATCTTGTATCTGTTGTGGATACTGAGTTCATTTCGTTTACTATCCCGCACCCAATGTGTATACCAGATTCATTATTAACTGAGCCTGTGATTCTTTGTGCACAATTCCTGAGCTTAAAGCTCTTTTCCATATTGGTCACTCTGATCACAACTCCTTTATTTGATCATGCATATCAATGTAATGAAATGCATCAATTCACATAATGTGCTATCAATACTTTTCATCCAATGTGTTCATGTCGTTTATCACATTCTTCGGACTTTATTCTAGTATTCAACATTCAGTTGAGTACACATACAATTTGAAAATAGTTCTATATACAATCATAAGTATCAAACTCCTCGGACCAACAATGTTTAGAATCATAGCAATCATATAAGTAACCATTCAATAACTAAAAGCTAACCAAAAACAATTCAACCATAGTCAGAAACATCTAGGTTAATTAACAGTATGCTCTAGAAAAGCTATTGCCTTGATGATTCGGCAATGTCTGGATATTGGCGATCAATTTATGCGTCTATAGGCATGCAATATATACATAGTTCACAAATCACTAACTTGTTTAATCATATGAATATTTAGTCATGAACATGTATAAGTGTCATGTTCAATACATGCTCAATTGACTTTTTGGGTATGTATTCTTATATAGATCTTGACTATTCAATTTGTGCTTATACACCCTAAGACCATTCAAACATTATATTTTGTATATTACCATTTTGCAATCAGGTTTGTACCTTTAAGTTAGCTTGATTCACTCCAAATTCATCAACTATACTTGACACTTATCCTTGAACACTTTCATGATAAAAAAGCCTCATGTGTTACATTATTGTTACTTTAAATCTCGACTTTCAACAAGCTAGATCTATAGATTCACCAAATTTTTTCCAGCAATATATATTCATACATTTACCCAATTCTCATTCATAATAACCCCATATTCTTCAATGCTTATTCATGCATACCTTATACATATTACTCATGTCCTTATGATCATGTTTGCATTAAAAGAACTCATTTATTCCTTTAACAAATCATAATTTCCATATTTGAACTCAACCACATCAA
>JAOTAY010030545.1:0-25429 GCA_025629805.1 Erythroxylum baracoense | reverse complement strand
TCAGATACACAAAACACAACCAATTCAATTCAATAGTCAAAATTTCAGATCACATTCCAACTCCAACCAAATAATTTTATACACAAACAAAACCGAACCCAACCAATTTAGTATATCCAAATTCTAAATTCCAAATTCCAAATTCCCATTTTCCACATCACGCAATAACACAAAAAACACCATCCAATCTAAGTCTCCAACAGTCTAACTCCAACACCGTGCATCATCCAAGTATCCAACCATATCCATAAAAAATTCACAATTCAACTATTCCAATCTAAGTATCCAACACAACAAAAATTTTAATTAAGCATAAAATTTTTGAAATCAGAACAAAATTTTCAAAACACCAACGTCGGGTCTTGGTCCTCTTTGATGGGTCTTCGGGTTTTTGACACAGGTCTCTGGTGGCTTCAGATGCGTCTCCGGTGGCTTCCGTGCGGTGCGGCGACTTCAGGCGGAGAAGGTGGTGGCGTCTTCTGGTTTGCGTCGAGGAACCACGAAGCGAAGGGAGGAACCGGGAACGACACGAGCGAAGGAGGTGAGGGCTAGAGAGAGCTGTGATGTGGCGGTTCAACCCGATGGCGACGATGAGAAGAGAAGAGGCGGGCGGCGATGGCAGAGGAGGCGGCACAGAGATGAGAGAAGAAGAGAGGAGAGGCGGCAGATGATAGACGAAGAAGAAGAAGAGTGTTGGGGGTGGGTTTTAGGGTTAAAAAAGTTTTAAATTTGCATATTGGTCCCTGCACTGTACAAAATTTACGGTACCTATCGGAATGGGCCAGTACCGACCAAAATCCACCGGTACTGACCGGTATCTGTCACCGATACCATATTGACCCCGTATTGTTCTGGCCACTGGCCGGAACGATACGGTACTCAACACCATGCTTCCATATCCTCAGTCAAAACCATTTCCAGATGATCCTTACAACTTAATTTAAACATTTCCCTGTACCAAAGGATAAATCACAACAACAGAAAAATCACAATGATCATTAGGAGGATATTTCATAGCATCAAAATTATTGAAATGAATCACTTCCCCATCAAATTCCATCGTGAGGGTGCCCTCACAAACGTCTATCTTAGTTTGAATCATATTAAGAAATGGTCTCCCCAATAAGATAGGTATCAGATTATATGAAGTGTCATCATTCATATCCACAACGTAGAAATTTGCAGGAAATACTAACTTATTCACCTTCACCAAAAAATCCTTAACCACACCATCAGGATAAACATTAGTGTAGTCAGCCAATTGTATTATAACACTCATTTATTTTAAAAGACCCAAATTTAAAGAAGCATAAATCAAATGAGGCTTCACATTAATCGAAGCACCCAAATCCAACATAGCTCTATTAATCACATTATTCCCATTTTTGCAAGGAATGGTATATATAGCTAGATCCTGGGATTTTGGAGGCATCTTCTTTCTAGTTATCATAGACACATTCTCACCCATCATTACTTTTTCATCACCCCACAATTTCCTCTTGTGTGTACATAACTCTTTAAAGAATTTGACATACCTTGATACTTGCTTAATTGCCTCGAGCAAAGTTATGTTGAATTCCACCTTTTGGAAAGTCTCCAATATCTCTTTGTCCTTCTCCTCCTTGTTCGGTTTTGTCAAACTACTCAAAAAAGGTGGAGGATTAGTCTTAATAATATTATGACATTCAAAATTTACCTTCATACTCGATGATGGATTTTCTTCCTTTCTTAATTGATTCTCAATCTCTTCCTCAGTAGTAATCTTCAGGGGAGTTCTCTTAGGACCCTTAATCTCCTTTCCGCCCCTTAAGGTTATAGCACTAATGTTCTTCAGGTTCACCTCAATTTGGGATGGCACCTTTCCTCTAATTTGTGATTTAATGCGGTTTAGCCTCATTACCATCTGACCCATTTGGTTTTCCAAATTCTATACACTCGCCTTCGTCTCTTACTGAATTTGTTGTATGCTTTATTAAAGTTGTTACTACATACTTTGTTGCATTTATAGATTGTTATCATTAAGAGTCTTGACCAATTAATCCAGAGAATTACCTGAACTGGAAGAAGAAGCTCCTTGTGGCTTTGGTTGAAATCCTTGTGCTCCTTACGACCGATTATAGAAGTAGTTTTACTATTTGTTCCCTCTGTAACTAAAGTTGGGGTGATCCCTCTAGCCTAGGTTATATTTTTGCAAGTACGTGTTGTATTGGTTTGGGAAGTTCCCTCCTGCGGCATTCACATACTCCATACTTCCTTCTTGTAATGTTGGGCACTCATCAGTTGAGTGGCTTATGTTTTAACATATTCTGTATGTTTTCACTTATGCCTGTCCAACTATAATTTGTCTCACGAAAGATGTTATTTCATCCAAATGATGTTAAATGGATGAATTACTTACCTGGCTTACTCATTGAACATCATTGCGAGTGTCGAATTATTGTGTATTAGCGGCCATCTGCTCGAGTAAAATCTTGGTTTCAATGGGAGTCTTCTTGCAAAATGCCCTACCATTTGTTGCATCAACCAAACTTTTCACCATTGGTAATAGTCCTTCATAGAAATACTGGATGAGGAGTTGCTCCAGTATGTTATGGTATGGACAACTAGCAAATAACTTCTTGAAGCACTCCCAGTACTCGTAAAGAGATTCTCTATTATACTGCTTGATACCATATATCTCCTTTCTAATACTTATTGTCTTTAAGCCCAAAAAATATTTCTTTAGGAATGACCTCTTTATCTCTTGCCACGTATTTATGCTTTAAGCTAGTAAATCAAACAACCAATCTTTAGTTGCATCTTTAAGTAAGAAAGGGAAGGCCCTCAATATGATCTGCTCGTCCATCACCCCAAGAGGCTTTATACTCAAACAAACAACATCGAACTGTTTGAGATGTTTATATGCATCCTCACCTGCAAGATCGTGAAAGTTAAGCAAAAAATGTATTAGTCTAAACTTTAACTTAAAGGTAACATGTTCCATAAAATTTGGAAATGTTATGCATAATGGTCTTTGAGTTAAATAAGGCACAGTCAACTCCCGCAGGGTTATTGGGTTTGCCATCATATCTTCATATTCAGATTTAGATTCTTCTACTAGAGTTAATCTTGCTTCCCTACGCAATCTTCGTAATGTACTCTCAATCTTCGGATCAAGTTGCTCAAGCTCTCTATGAGGAGAACTGATCACTACCATACACCAACACTAAACTGTTTAAAAATTAACAAATAGAAAAAACAAACAATTATCAAAAATATATACATAAAACACCAAATAAAATCAAAAACAAGAATTAAACTACCAGACTCCCTAGCAACAATGTCAAAATTTGATAGGGCTTATTAAGTGCACTGTCAAGCCCTGTCAAATTTACCTAACTCTTTACACTAAAATTTGTAGTTATAGTAAGTCAGGATCAAATCTATAGGGAATGTTTAGTTAATTTCTGTAACGAAATTAATTGATGCAAGGAAAATATAAAAAGGGGTTTTGAATTCTTAGCAATTTAAAAAATAAAATAAAAATAAACTATCGAAAACAAATTAAAACAAGCAATAAAAAATGAATAAAGTGTAGAATATAAGAAAGGTCTGGTTCTAGAGTTAATCTCGGCCTAAACACGATCAAGCATGTTCCTTCAATTTAACGTCTTTACACCTCTTTTTGGACTATTGATCTGAGACTAACAAAATGCTCTGATAATCTTGGTTTTCCCCTAGGTTGTATTTAATTAAGATATAATTGTTAATTAAACCTAACTACCGAATAACCTAGGATACGATCTCTAGATTCAATTTGGCAGTAACATTACGAAGTGGAAAATAATCAATATAGGTAGTAACCTCACACGTTCGGGTTATCTAACCTAAGTTATGTTGTTCTTAACGATTCACGGTAATTAGATGCTACTAAAAAATATCAAATGTAACAATTACAAATTACATTCAATATTATAGTGATAGGTTCGAAACTAAAATAACATATTAAGATTATATATTCAAAACCTAGCTCAATCAACACAAACAACACAATATTTTGAAAAGAGATTACAACGTTAAAAGATTGAAATAGCTTAATCGTGACTTGGCTTTGATATCCTAGTTGAATCGGTGTTAGAAAGTTAGCCTTTCATCTCCATCTTTAAGCTATCACCATCGGCCATCCTCTCCATCGCCATTGTTTAGTGTTGAAGAACAAAGAAAACACGAAGAGAAAATGAGAGAAAAATGTTTTCGGCTAAGTCTATCCTCGATATTCCCTCTACCATCACAAACTTTTCCTTATGAAGTAAAATTTAGGTTTAAATTGAGGGACACTTGACATTAATAGGGACACCTTGCATTAATAAGAAATTAGGTGAAAACCACCCGTGAGTTAATTCTCATAGGTGTAAGAACACACCTCACAGTCATGCATGGCCTTGCACAGCCATACAAAGCCTTCTTACGGCAGTGCGTGGTTGTAAGAGATCTGCATTGATGTGAGAAATTTCTCACACCCATACGAGCCAATATATGTCGTGATACTTCTCCTTTCTTTGTTCTTGACTTGACATTCTATCTTGCCTCTTTTTCTTTATGCTTCATTAATCAATAGAATATGGAAATTGAGAAGATGGTTTCAATGGACATGCTTTTGCGTCACTTTAGCTTCTTCAATCTCAAATTGTACCTAAGATCAAATATGAGCTAAAGTGAGTATCCTAGGCCTTTCTAAGACATTAATCACTAAGTGTAGTATATCAAATGAATCAACATTTAAACTTATATCAGAAATACATATTGATTTAAGTGTTTCAATGGACATGCTTTTGCGTCACTTTTGCTTCTTCACTCTCAAATTGTACCTAAGATCAAATATGAGCTAAAGTGAGTATCCTAGCCTTTCTAAGACATTAATCACTAAGTGTAGTATATCAAATGAATCGACATTTTAATTTATATCAGAAACACATATTGATTTAAGTGTTTCAATTTTTTACACCTCAAAATCTTAAAATTTATTTGAAATCGGTTCAACTATGCATGATGCCTTATTATTTTATCATCAAAGTTTATAAAATTGCATAATGCTAGCTAATTTAACCGTTTGATATATTTTTACTCTTATTCTTAAAAGACCAAATCTTTTAGCATACACACATTTTAATTGTTTGAAAATATATTATATGAAACCTTATATATAATGGACTAGCTTAAAATTAACTAGCTAATTATTAAGATAAATTAAAGCTAAATCATAATTACGCAACTATTTACATTAGAGGATTCTACAAGGAATATTTATGCATATTGAAGAAATCATATTTCAGAGCTGCAAGGGATGTTTATGCATCCCTTAAACATAATACTATACACACTTAACATTCTCAACCTTTTTATATGAAGTAGTATCACTTGATGGATCATAAAATTAATATTTCTTGAAAGTTGGAACATTCAAATAAGAATTCTTCTATTAAATTTTTTAGAATAAAACTTTTCACATTAATTCATCACGGAATGTCAACTACTAGTAGCCAATGGTGGAAATGAGCTCCGTTGGGAGAAATGTGGCAAAACTCTCCCTAGTCAGGAATAAATTGATGCAAATCAAATCTCCTCATCAAACACTAATCACCCCTTGCCTTCCATGGTCAATCTTCTTCTTCAAGGTTTTTAGTATCATCCAAATTATCTCTCCTCCTTAATTATCTATAGCTTATTTTTTGTTAGGAAGCCATCAAATGAAAGTTTGATTATATATACTATGTGTTGTATAAAGCTTCCTCAAATCTTCCAGAGAACATAGATGGAAATAGAGGTGGTGGTGATGTCCCAATGGATCGTATAGGATTAGAGAAATTGATTGTTTTGGAATAGTATTCAATTGCAAAAACTATGTCTGTTCATTGTGATGATGATGGAGTTTATCAATCGGGTATGGCATGATTTTGAATTTGGGTTCCCATTACTGTGTGATTTAGCTTTGATTGTTTCATACTATTTGCTCATTAGGTTAAATGAATGGTACATATGATTCATCTAATACCATCATCCATACTGCATATGAGAAATTGTTCACTGTATCTTTTGCAAATTTAGTAAAAGCAAAAAAGTTATTGAAGAGGGTGTCAATAAACCAAAGCCTGAGGGAAGATCATTAATCGTTTCAATTGATGATGTGGAACATGCAAGGAGGCTTCTTGGCAATCCAAACTTTGGAAACCCCTTTACCAAATCTACCGAGTCTAAACTCACTTGGAATCCAAATAATTATTTCTTTTCCTTTTCAATGTAATATTAGGCGTGAAACTTTATTTATTACTTTGTTTGTAAGAATTGTTAAACTTCTAATTAACATCTTTTTGCACTTACCATATATCATTATATTATATTGCTTACCATATTTCAATATTTATATGAATTATTATTTTATTGTTAATAAATATTAATTATTAAGAATAGTAGTTAACTTAAATTTTTGGTATTTTGATCTTATTAATATTAAAATTTTAGTTATAATTTTCTTTTTATGCCGAAAAATTTTACTTTTTAAAATTTAAATTACCTACCATGTGCTGTCCAACAATATGTTCAAAACTTTGAAAACATTTTACAGTTTTTAGATGCCCCATTTTATCTTCATGAAAGTTTTGTATGAACTAAGTTGTAGTACTATGTACAATACGCATTATTAAAGAATCATTTTTGTATAAATTCATATATTTAAAAAAATTTATAAACAAAGAAAATGAAAAATATGAAAAATCATATAAATTTCAATTATAATTAATCTTAATTAGGATTCTTATGTATACTTACCATTAAAAAATTATCTTCTAAATATTATTTTTTAAGAATATTATTACATAAAAAATTCATCAAAATTCTTCTAAGAAATTATCAAGTAAAATAAAATATTTAACATCAACTTTTGGTGACGATCCCACAATTCTTCTCCAAAAGCATAACTTTTTGTGAAAATTTTTTTAATCATCACTAAAGGCTACCAATTTGGCGAAGAAATTTCTAAGCCATCGCAAGATGCAATTCCTTTCTTGACAATTCCCTATAATCGTCACAAAATATTTTCTTTTAGCGACGATTTGGAAAAAACGTTGCAAAATGTTATACATATAAAGATGAATTTGTAAATCGTCCCTAATAGTAGCCAATAGTCCCTTCTGCTATAACGTATGTTTAGAGGTAATCTAAACTCTACAAGTTCTCGTACAACAACTAGAAATTGTGACACTTCAAAGTTGTATTATGATCATTGCAAGAAAACTATGCGTACAATGGATACATGATTTGAAATGCATAGGCATCCCAATTGGTGGGGAAAAGAAAAAAATATAATTTGACATAAGCAAAAGGCATCAAATCAAACACAGATCATGAAAAAAAGCATAACAATCCACTAGATCACAAATCAATGGTCTTTCCAAGGAATAATATATTCAACTTATGTCTCTATCAATTCTTGAGAAGGATCATAACATTAACCTAATAGTTAATTCTATCATAAAGATAATTTCACTATCCAACGGTAAGGTTGAATAGATTAATTATGATATTACCCATCACATGACTTATCAAGATTGCATCTTGCATGATGAAGAAATATTAATTTTAATTCTTTTATTTAAACCTTAAATTGTTCTTTTGTTCAAGTCAAGTGTTATGGAAATATCATCATCAATTCAAAAATCACATTAAATCATGTTCTTTACATACCTCCTTTTCCTGTAATCTTATTTCTAAAAGGAAATTAACCAACATTTTAAATTATGCAACTCTTTTTCTCCTTTTTTTAACCTTATAAGACTTAAATAAGAGGAAGCTAATTGGAATTGGTGAACTCAGTGATGGTCTTTATTATTTTCAAGCAATCAATCTATAGCTTTATCAAATTTACCTTGTTCTCTTAAATATATTGTATTATCTCAGCAAAAATAATATACACTAGATATATTACATAAGATAAGTATGCTTGCTTTCGATAATAGTTGCTGATAATCCCAATTCGTATTATCACTCAGTTGGGTGATTGATATGTTTGATAATAACTTGACATTTGCTACTTAGTTTATATCTTATCTTAGATTATGAATCATCCTTCTCAAAGACATTTGCAAGGTTTTGTAAATGTATTGTAGCATCTTAAATTGGCCCCATGTCAAAGAATTATCCTATCTTCTACTAGTTAGTTTTCTCTTGTAGCATACTACGATTCTCTGCCAACTAGAGGGTGGTCGAGTTGGCAGACCGAGGGGGCATAGGATCAAAAGGTTCTGTGTTCGAATCTCCCTACCTACACTCTCTCGATTGAGCCTGTCGTATAGGGCTTGCCTAGTGTGGAGTACTTGGTTGGCATGATTTCCAGGCTATTGTGTCAATTCGAAAGTTTACCCAGTGTGCATCTAAAGGATAACGGATGCGAGTTCCTCCGTTCCAAAAAACATACTACGATTCTCACTGGGCTATTTGTCCTATTCCTTAATGTTCACTCAGTGGTTGATTTTCCTTGGATATTCTCATCCTTACTTCTTATAAAGTGAGAAACAAATTAGAGTCTCCTATTCTTCTATTGAGGTTGAATGTCGATCTGTGGCTACGATTGCTTGTAAATTGATTAGACTACAAAAATTACTTTATAATTTAACTATGTCTCATCCTTCTCATGTACAACTTTATTGAGACAAGGAAGCTGCCATGCATATTATATTACTAATAATTCTGTATATTATGAATGCACATAATACATCGAGAGATCGAATGTTATTTTATTCGTGATTATTCAACATGATTTCCTTGTTAGTCTATATATTACCGTTCAATATCAGCTTGATGTTTTCACTAAATCTTTAGGTAGGTAACAATTTCACTTCTTGGTTGGCAAGTTGGGATTCAAAATTTTCATGCTCCAACTACAAGGAACGTATTAGAAATTAACCTCAATTTTCTTCTAAAATCTTGTTATAATAAATTATTTGATTTATTTATATTATTAATATTTTAATTGTATTATTTTCAAATATGTCTCTTTCTATGTTTATTCCTTGAGTAATAAGACTAATTCCGCCTTTTTGAAATATGTAAGTACTTCATATCAAATAATTTTCGTAAGTCGTTAATATTGATGCAAATTGATTTGAGGTTTCGAACTTTCAAACCTTCATATTAATTTATAAGACACAATAGCGGGTTTCCATATAGTGACGAGGTTTGCTTATTCACTATAGATCGTAAGCATAACAAGAGCAGTCGTGATAGTTAATTATAACAAATATTAAATCAATAATTAATAATACACATACAAATTATACATTCAATTTTTTTTTAATTTCGAGGATGGTTTCATACTAAAATTTACGGCATAGTATGAGATTTATATTGGGCCATACAGATTTTAGTAAAAAGTGCTTCCCATGATATTCCCAAAGACAAACATTGAAGAAACCAGAATTTTAACATAAACATTCTTTTCCAACACACGAACATATAACAGCAACGTACATTGGCACCACAAACTTTTTAATTCTGTTTATTCCGAACATCGAACAGCCAGCAGGATATCCCAAATTGTAAAACCAAAAGAAACACACCAAAAACTAAAAGAACTCGGTCTTATTCTTAAGTTGATCGAGTTTCAACACGTACATGAGATTTGCGGTAAAGCATGAATGAGTAGCAAGTCACTTGTGGCAGTGCTGGCCACCATGATCGCCGCCTATGTAAGTAGGAGGATTAGGAACAGAACACTGGATAGGACCTTTCTCGATTGTCGAATATGACGCTACACCAGTTTCAGCCTCTGGCTGATTCTGTCCTGTCAAACCCCTAGAAGCAACAATTAGTTTGGTTCCAAGAACAAAATACATGAGCACTATTGTCATTACTGTTTTCTCGCAACCTCCTCTTACAAATTTCACCATTGTTATACCACAAGTATCAAGCCTTTGTTGTAATATGAATGCAAAGGACGTCACAAACCTACATATATAAATCTGTGGTGCTTTCTTTTATACAACCACGGCCTCTACTTGGTTCTCCTTTTGTAGAAGCGTCACAAGAGTTTCCAAGCTCAATCAATATTAATATTTCTTGCTTTGAAATTTTTTATTACGTTGTGGTGACGTCAAAAGTAGCTAGTGTGCAATACGCGGCAACGTGTGGTCATAACTCGTAAGATTCGTTCTCATTTACTTTATTATGCTTTTAAGGGGTCAATAACTATAGCCACTTGGCGACTCCAAAAGGATGTAGGATAGGGAGGACTGCTTATGACCTGTACCACTTGAGACTTGATATTGCGATTCACAAAAACATAAAGTTATTCATCGCCTTTTAAAGCATGAATTTAGTAGCACCAGCTAAATTAGAGGCCGAACTAGACAACAATAATTTGTCAAGACAAATAATTAAAATGAGAGAATTGAGAAGAACAATTCCTTCATGGGGTCAAATTTTTAGATATTTGTAGGAACTAATAAACCTGTTTTGTTCTTCAAAAATCTTTATGTAAGTGTTTTGCGGTCACAGAATATACACAAATTCTAAGTTGCTTTTGAAATATATGTTCAAACTTGTGAACTTATGCTATTTTAACTAAATGTATGAGATTCATTAATTTAATGAATAAAAAAGCATGTATAACAAGCAAGTATATTAGTAATATTGAAAAAAAATTGAAGAAAAATAATATTAAAAAATTTTACACTGTATATTGACATTTTCATTTATTATGTTATTTTTAATAATAATACTTAATTGATAGAAATTTATCAGTTGACTCTGTCAAATACTCGACAAATTTTGAACATAATGATAACTAATAGCTAAAGAATCATCAATTACTGCGTAATAACATTTCAGTTGAACTTTAGCCCTTTTCGTTTTCATAATTTTCTCAACAAAAAAAAAACACTTTTCAGTTGATCTTTGATGTGGCTTGGTTTAACTGAATCACTTATATCTTCTTTTCCTTTTGTTTCAATAAATGAAGATCATAATTCTAAATGATGCAAAATCTGATTCCTAGCCACAACCTCTTCCTCTGTAGTAATTTGTTACGTCATACATTTCAAGAATAAAGAAGGAAGACAAATTGATGTGGTTTTGATTAGAGGTCCAAAAGTTGGATTGAGTAGCTTTCATTAGTCATTATATCAAGGGACTGACGGCGAAAGCCTCCAGAATGTATAAGCTTTTTTTTTTAAAGATAAGAAATTTAGAAGCTCCAAAGCCAATCAAAGTCTTTACAGCATCCCTATGCTCGAGTAACCATTTGACCATGGGGAGTCAGCTACCACTGGCAGTATAAATGAGGAATAAAAGATTTAAACTTGTTCAATAACATGTGAGGCTAATGTCCTCATTTTACTGGTCTTTCTCCTATCAATTATTAAGGCAAGTTCTAAGAAATCTTTATTCGTTGGAGAAATGCAATTAAGTTAGATTTATGTGCTATTAAATGCATTTAGACCATTTATCCTAATGTGATTTTGTAAACCAAGTGAGCTTCATCATTTCACTTCCGAGTTATACGATTCTAATCCACGTTGTCTTTCTATGCGATTACTTTAAAGAATATAGTTCTAACAAATCTTTCCAACTATATGAGGCAAATATACATTTGATTTTGAATATGTTATTAACATCAACTAAATTGGATATGTTATTTAATTTTGAATTATCAATTTCTCAAATAATTTATTTAAAATAAGTGATTCGATTATTACATGTATTTAATTAATAATTGGTCTAATGTATTGCTAAAGAATATCGGTTATGAAGTTTTTGTGTGTCTCTATATATGCCACTTTATAATATTTTTAAGATTTTAAAAACATTTTTAATTTGTTTTAGATCAGGGAAAACTTCTAATCTTGTCTCACTAACTCATTTGACTGACAGAATAATGGCCTACTTTGAGATTGAAGCACCAAGATATGTTATAATAATGGAGGAAGAGATAGGGTTATTTGGGGGAAATTTTTATTTATTCTTGCTTTGTGATTATTTCGAAGTCTCAAAATTAGGACTATTAGCAATATATTGTGGGGTCTTGAAAATAAGTTGAGATTGGCAAAGCATACGTTAAATTGCTGAACAATGCATTTCTATTTTCTACTTCATCTTATTATATACATCAAAACAAAAATTTTAAATTAATTATTTTATAATTAGACAATGAGAATGTAACTATAGTATTATAACAAATTGTACTAATATGAACTGCAAACGTAATATATCGGTTGAAATTGCGATCGCGGTTGGAAGTTGTAATTTAAAACAGTAGCTGCAACTTAAGATAAGAATGACACAGTAACTTCTCCATTTTGTCGTTATATACGTGCCCGATTAAATATTTAATAGGACAAACCCAGCATACAAGTGATCTTTGACGTGGGCCGACTTTTAAGGTATTTAAGTTTAGTATTTGCTTCCTCGCAATGGCTCAGTGGTGATGGTTGTGATGGCTTGTGTTCCTGATAGTTTTTTGTTTGAAAGGAAATTAACGACGAGTGGAAGAAAAACAAGCGACTCCTCGTGGAGTCGATAGATCATAATGTTTTAATAAATACCCTATTAGTTGTAGAACAATAACCCCATTCTGAACAGTGAAAAGTTAGAAGGAATTTGAATGAGATTAAAAGAACTCAATAATAAAGATCCCTTCATATCATTCATTAAGATGTAGAAAGAGAAAAAGCTTTCGATCTAATCTGCTTTTTTCTTTTTTCATGATTGCCTATTCAAATACCATATTAGCTCATGGTACCGACCTTATCGACTAGTACTGACCTTGAATACCAATAAAATCTATAATTTTTCAACCTTTAAGACTAAAATTGAAAATAGCAAATATTTAACCCTAACTTACCTCAACAACTCAACGTACCATCTTCGGGCATCTTCACATTAAGCTGCCTCCCAACTCGCTCTGCTCTCTCTCCATCCAGCCCACGACCACCCAGCTTGCCATCCAGTCAATGTCTCCATTTGATTTGATAAGGCTTCTGAAGGGAATTAGGGATATTTAATAAGCATGTGGACAAATTTAGGCTTAGTTTGGGAAAAGAGTAGTGTTTGACAACCTGCTGAAATAATAAGTACTTATTCTCATTAAATATTTATGTGTTTTGGATTGCTGTTTTAGTAACTGCTAAAACGTGAAAATAAATGTTTGACAAGTGCGGTTACAGTTGCTAAAAAGAGATAAAATGACTAAAAAACTCATTGATTTAATAAACTATTAATTGTTGTATAAATAATTAACAAATATATTATTAGTCATATAAATTTAAAATTATAAATAATAGAATATTAAATGAAAATAAGAAAATATAAATAAAATAAATTTAGTAAATAAAATATTTCATAAAAAATTTTTATTAGTCATATAAATATAAATTATAAATATGTTAGACTTGCTTTCTATTAACTGAGAGTATAATGGAAAATAATAATTATCAGAAGGTTATTAATGGAAAGTAGAATTTCTACCACAGAAGCACTTTCTTACCGCAACCCTCTTTCTGCTTATCGATTTTTGCGGTGGCATTGCACTTTCCTCCAACCTCCAGTTGTTCACCCGCAAATCTAAACAAGTGACTGTGTACTTATCCCCTTCACACTGCAAATCCAAATACAGCCTTAGTGTAATTAGTGATTATAGTTTGGTTTAAGTCATTAAGTGGAGTTAGAGTATTAGACATTAGGAAAAGGAGAATTAATTTAGTCTTTGACTTTATCTCTTAGTATTAAACTACACTTTTAGTAATTAATTTAGTTGACTTCCTCATCATAATTAAATTAGTAATCCCTCGTTGTAACCAAAAAATTAGGCTTTAAATTGTAATTTGGATTTTCAATTTGAAATATTTTTATGATTATAAAATAAATTATTGGTTGAAGTTTATGATAGTTTTATCATTTTAGAATAAATTATTGATTGAGATTTGAGATAATTTTATTTCTAGAGTAGATTATTAGTTGAGATTGATTATGTAATTATGGAATAAAATTTAATACATGATTTGATTCCATATAAATTATACTTATCTACAATTATGCATTGCCAAAGAAAAATATGAGATACATGAAATTGATGTATGCTTTTAATGTATTTATAGATAACTTTTTTCATGTTTCTTTTATAAATATTCATTTGACTTTTACATGTCCACATTCAAATTGTTTACTTTATATCAGTAAACAATTTATTTGGACATGTTATAATCATTACTCATAACATATTATTAATATGGTAATAACATTTACAAATTCTAATACATTAGTTATATGAATTTTATTTTTTAAATATTTTATATGGTCAATCTTATAAGTAATGAACTAACAATGATATCCGTAGACATCTT
The DNA here is from genome assembly GCA_025629805.1 of Erythroxylum baracoense. Lineage (NCBI taxonomy): Eukaryota > Viridiplantae > Streptophyta > Magnoliopsida > Malpighiales > Erythroxylaceae > Erythroxylum > Erythroxylum baracoense. The sequence goes on along the minus strand of JAOTAY010030545.1, from coordinate 11,060 downwards.
AAACTTATTATAAGTTTCAACGAGTATAATTGGTTTATTGATCTATTAGAAATTCTCTATTCTATAGTTCAAATTAGTGTTTTATGTCTTTTGATATAAAGTTATTCTACTTATGTTTTTCAACACGAACTCTTATTCTCATACTTATGAAGTCATGAACCAATATTATTTATACTGTATGTGATGTTTTGATGTAATTACTATTTATTATATAATGTGAATCATAACATTTTAAGTATTTTACATTATTCTTAGTTATAAGAATATGTAAAGTACTTAAAATATATTAATTGTGATTATTAATTGAGCCTTAGAGCAATTGGTAAAGTTTCTCCTTTATGACCATATTATCACAAGTCAAAGTCACAGAAATCGTCTTTTTATAAAAACACAAAAGGAAGGCTACGTGCATTAACCCTCCCTAGATCCCGCAAAGTGGAGAGCCTTGTGCACTGGATACGTTGACTTTAGAGGGAGAGCCTTAGAGCAACTAGTAAAAGTTGCTCCTTTATAACCATAAGGTTATAGGCTCGAATCACAGAAACATTCTCTTTGTAAAAATTACAAAAGGAAGGCTGTGTACATTGATAACCCTCCCCTGACCCTCTCAAAGCAGGGAGCCTTATGAAGTGGGGTACGTTCACTTATTAATTTATAAGTTAAATATGTGAAAAGTAATATTAATAGAAATAAAGAGAAAGTTGTTATTTCAAATTTATATTATTATGATTTTTTGAGACAAACTTAATGTAAAATAAAAAATAATATAGCATAATATATTAGGGGCTATTTTGTAATTTTAAAAAATGTAAGGATTATTTTCTAATTTAAAAAATTACCCAAAATGGTATCCGATATTGACTGGTATCAGTACTATGTCATACCATGACCAAATTTGGTAGTGGTATCTGTATGGTACTCATAATATTGTTCATGACTTTTTAGCTCTCTTACCATTATACATTTTTGTTAAGAATATGGGTGTCTCAAATCCTCCTCTATCTTTGATTTTGATTATGATATCATAATATTTAATATAGTCCACTAATACTTAAGTAATGATCATATTTATTGTTAATCGTAACCGACTACGTTTATATTAAGTCCATATTTATACATATACTTATGTAGTTAATCTCAACTTTTTTTTAGCTTTTAGGATTATTATTCAACATTATTTTATAAGAAAGGTGGTACTGAGAGATTGTAAAATTATCTGCATCTTCATTGTGTCTACGAGCCTTTTAGGAATTCTGTACTCTTTTCATAATAGTAATTTTTTGATTGGCTCATCGTAGCTCGTGGTTTTTCCCTAACACTTAGGATTTTTCATGTAAATTTAGTGTGTCTTTGATTATTGTATTTGCTCTTTACTTCTCTTATTTTCATGAATTGCTCTTGGCCATTTTGCTACTTCCTAAAAATCCTAAGTGCTTCCATTACATGCTAAATATACTAACAAGTGGTATCAGAGCATTTTGTTCAATCCAGAATTCAATATGCCAACCGTCACAAAGTTTGTTATCAAGAAGTTTGATGGGAAAATTAGTTTTTCCATTTAGAGAGTTTACATGAAGGTCATTATCACCCAAAAAAGATTAAAAAGAGCTTTGATAGGAAAATATAAAAAGCTAAACACCATGACCAACAAACAATAGGAGGAGTTAGATAAAAAAACCCACTCTCTGCCACACAAATTTACTTATCTAAGGAGCTTCTTTTTAAAGTGGTTAATAAAATAACCATTGTAAGCTTGTGTCTAAAATTACAGTATTTGTACATGACTATGAACCTCGTAAAAAAGCTTCATTATAAAGAGCATTTATATACAATCAGTATGGCTGAAGGTACTCCCATTTAATACCATCTTGATATGTTTAATTCTATTATCATGGACCTAAACATATTAATGTGAAAGTTAAAGATGAGGAAAAAGTTGTTTTGTTGGTAGTCTCACTTTTTGGTTCTTATAATTACTTGAAAGAAATCATGTTGTATAGAACTTATGACACCTTATCTTATGAAGATATTAATCTAACTTACTATCTAAGGAAAATTTTGATCTTAAACTTCATTCCAAGGATAACGCTGAGGCTTTGGCAGTGAGAGGGAGATCCTAAGAAAAGGGTAGTAGTAGTAGTAATTTAAAAAAATCTAAATCCAAATCTAGAGGACATAAATCCAACAAAATTGTTGTTATTGTAAGAAGTTTGGACAAGAAATTTTTAAATGTTACAAGTTGAAAAATAAGCAAGAGAATGAGGACAAAAAGAAACAAACCCAAAAATATGTTAAAGTTAGTGTAGTTAAGGCTGATTCTGAAGGTAATGTTATGTTATTTATTACTTCCCCTAATAAAAGGAGTAAAATTGAATGGATTTTTTTATTATAGCTACATTTTTCATATGTGTCCTTATAGGGACTAGTTTATCACTTTTTAACTCGTTGATACTAGTGTTGTCTTGATGGGAAATGGTGCTCAATGCAAGGTAAGTGGTATTGGTATTATGCAAATTAAGATTTGTGATGATGTTGTCAGGACTTTGTCTAATGTTTGCTATGGTCCTGACTTGAAACAAAGCTTGATTCTTTGAGCACCTTTGAATCTCTAGGGTAAAATTATATAATTGAAGGTGGAGCTTTTAAGGTTTAGAAAGGTTCTCTTTTATTCTAAAAGCTAAACATTCCATTAGTTTTTATGTCTTGCAAGGTTCAACTATGACAGGTTCTACAGTTGTTTCCTCTTCTATGCCTAATTCTAATGTCGCCAAATTATGGCACAAGCGCCTAGGCTATATGAGCATGAAAGACATGACACTTCTGAGTAAATATGGTCATCCTAGAGATCAAGGCATTAGTAAGTTGGAGTTTTATGTACATTGTGTTTTTGGGAAACAAAAAAGAGTTGGTTCTCTTCTGTAACTTACCATACTAAAGATATTATTGAGTATTTGCATTCTTACCTATAGGGACCTTATAAAGTTTCTTCTTTGGGAGGAAAAAGATATTTCGTATCTATTATTGATGATTTTTCCCATAAAGTTTACGTCTATTTCTTGAGGCATAAAAGTGAATCCCTCTCCATATTTAAAAGGTGAAAAAATCTTATTAAGAACCAAATATGGAAAAAGGTTAAAAAGCTTAGAACGAGCAGTGGATTAGAAATCTATAATAATGATTTCACTCATTTATGCTTAGATCATGGTATAGCCAAACATAAGATACTTGTTGGAAAACCTCAATAGAATAGTGTTGTAGAACGGATGAATGTGACTCTTCTAGAAAGAGCTTGTTATATCCGCTCTAATGCTAACTTATGGAATCAAGTAATTTTTTGGCTAAGGTAGTCTCTATTGTATGTTATTTAGTCAATCGATCTCTACACTCTTCTCTTATCTTCAAAATCCTAAAAGAAGTATGATCAGGTAATTATGTTGTCTATTCTATTTGAGAATTTTGGATGTTCGATATATACACATGTTAATAATGGCAAGCTTGCACCTAAAGTTAAAAGGTGCATATTTCTTGTTTATGCATCTGAGTCTAAGGGACACTGATTATGGTGTTTTGATCCTAAGTTTGTCAAAGTAATTCTTAGTAAGTATGTTACTTTTTATAAGGACGCTTTACTTTCTCCTAGAAAAGATTATGTAGTTGTTCTTCTAGATGATTTGAAAACTACTAGTGAGAAGGTATAGTTGAAGTTAAGGTAAGTTTTTACTTCAAATGTTGATGTCCCTTCTTCCTCCAATACTTAACCATAGGAACAATATAATGATGGCTCTAATACCATAACTCCTATTAAGACACAATGGAATTATTTTATTTTCTATGATAGACTGAGATAAATTAGAAAGCCTGTAAGATATGTTATTGGTGATGATGATTTGGTTACTTATATATTATCAATTGCACAAGATGTTAGTGAAGATGTGGAACCTTCTTGTTATTCTAAAATCGTCTCCTATGCTGATTCATTTAAATGATTAGTTTTGATGAATGAAAAAATTAAGATCTTTATAAAAATAGCACATGGGACTTAATGGATCTTATAAAAGGCAAACGAGCTTTGAGTTAGAAATAGATATAGAAAAAGAAAGATGGTATTTGTGTGATTGAATATGCAAGGTGGAAGGCACACTTGGTAGTCAAATGTTTTGACCAAAAAGAAGGTATTTAGTTTAATGAAACCTTCCTCTAGTTATATGACAAAATTCTGTTTGTATGCTACTTGCATTTGTTTCTATTTTTAACTTGAAACTTAAGCAACTTGATATGGAGGCTACTTTTCTTCATGGGCAGCTTCAAAAAGAACTCTACATAAAGCAGCCCAAGGGATTTATAGTTCCTGATAAGGAGAACCGTGTTTACCATTTGTAAGTCTCTTTATAGCCTTAAGTAAGCTTTTAAAGAGTGGTACAATAAATTTAATAGTTTTACACATAGGCAAGGCTTTTTTAGAAGTCAATATGATAGTTGTGTTTATTTCAACAATATGTAGATGAGTATTTTTTGTACTTATTGTTATGTGTTGAAGGCATACTTACTGCATCCTATAAGAAGTCTTTGATCAATAGTTTGAAAGTTCAACTCAGTCAAGAGTTCGATATGAAAATCCTTGTTGTAACTAAGAAGATACCTGGGATGGAAATTCACAAGGATCGTTACGCGGGTAAATTATTTCTTTATAAAAAGAAATATATTAATAAGATGCTTGAAAGTTTTAATATGCTTGACTGTAAAGCAGTTTTTATACCTGTTACTGCACATTTCAAACTATCTTTTGATTTATTCTTAATAATGCAGGAAGAAATAGAATACATTTCCAACGTTCCTTATTCTAATGTTATTGGAAGTTTAATTTATGCAATGGTATGCACTAGGCCTTATTTATCATATGTCGTGAGCATGATGAGTTGGTGTACTCACAATCATGTTAAAAAGTATTGGAATAATGTTAAATGGATCCTTCAGTATTTAAATGTTTTTTCTAACTTAGGTTTAGTGTTTGATGGTTACAAGGCTACATTCAATGACATAGTTGGTTTTGTAGATGCTGATTATGTTGGCAATTTTAACATATGCAAGTCTCTTTCTAGTTATCTTTTCACTCTTGGTTGTGGTGCTATTAGTTAAAAAACATCCCTCCAATCCACTATTGCTTGATATCCTACAAAAGCAGAGTATATTGTAGCCCTAAAGGTATGAAAGAGGCAATTTGGTTGTGGGGTCTTATCATTGAGCTTAGTGTTAAGCAAGGAGTTACCATTATGTATTGTGATATTCAAATTGTTATCCAATTGACCAAGAATGACATGTATCATTCCAAAACCAATTATATTGATTTCAAACATCAATTTATTAGAGATACTATTGTTGCAGGGAAAGTTGTAGTAAAGAAGATTCACACTTCAGAGAACCCTACAGATATGCTTACCAAACCTCTTCCTATTACCAAGTTCCAATATTGTTTAGACTTAATTAGAGTTCATAGCACTTAATTTCCCTTCGAGGCTTTATGGCGATGGTGAGTTTTGTTGGATTTAATCCAAGATGGAGATTGTTGATTATATTGGTGTCTCAAATTATGCTCTATCCTTTGATTTTGGTTGGCATCCTACCATATTTAATATGGTCCATTAATGTTTGAGTAATGACCATATTTGTTGTTAGGATTGTACGACTATGTTTATACTGAGGCTATATAACTATGTATACTTATGTAATTAATCTCACCATTTTTAGGGCTTTTAGGATTATTATTCCACATTATTTTATGAGAGAGGGTGATGATAAAATATTGTAAGATTCTCTAATCTTTAATGTTCCTATAAGCTCTTTGGAGATTCTTATACTTATTACCATAGTGGATTTTTAACTGGCTCATCATTGCTTGTGGTTTTTCCTTCACACTGAGGGTTTTTCATATAAATTTGGCGTGTGTTTGAACATTGTTTTCACTTTTTACTTCTCTTATTTCCTTAATTGAATTGAATATAGTGTTTCCATTGTGTGCTAAAAATCATAATAAACGCTTCCACCACACGCTAAAAATCCTAATAATTTTGTATTTATGATATCACTTTTGGTAACTCTGTTAGGTAGAAACATTTCTGTCTGGACTTTGCAAATTCTCGATGATGTCCTAGCGGCCGGGACTTTGATATTATTAATCATATTTCTTTTGTCATAGCTCTCCTACCTCATTCCTTACCTTTTGAGCATACTTCAAGCTCATTTATATCTAAACATCTCCTATATTCTTCCATTTTTTCTTCAGAACCAATCTTTTCGAAGTTAGCTCTCTCACTTCAACCATACCATTAGAGCACTCATCAAGCTCATCAACTCCTAAACTTTTCCTAGTTTCTTTCAATTTTTTCTTTTAAATCACACCTCCATAACTTAGCTCCTTCACCTTAATCCATATCTTTTGAGCACTCTTCTAGCTCATTACTTCTTAAACCTCCCATAATCTAATCTTTAGTGCCTAATTAGGTTCAAAGGCTAAGTATCTCCTATTTTCTAGGCTATCCCCCTCCTAAAGAAGCTCTTATCTCACATGAGAAGCTACTCAAGAATGTTTGGAAACAAGTATAGAATACCAAGCTAAGTATAAGAAGCTAAATTTTTTCCTAATCAATGGAAAGGTGAATCTTTAATAGTTTCACACCTGTTAAAAGTGCTAAAAGTTAGGGCATCAAGATGAAGTCCATCATTAATGAGTTATTTTACAAGAAATAGACTTCTTTTTTCTCTTAGTACACAAATGTGTAGAAGCTAATTGAGAAGGAATAGACTAGAGAAAACACTCATAAATGACCATAAGTACTTCATTTTCATATTTAACAATGAGAATAACATGCTCAGGATCTTGTAGATTAAGCCTTAGTAACTGTAAGGTAATCCTCTTTTACTTCAAAGAAAGTGCTTGAAACATTAAAGTTAAAGAGACTAAATAAGGATAAAAAATTGATGGAAATAGAGATAAAACTCTCATATTAATGGAAACCTAATTTTGTTCAAGAAAAGAAAATATAGATGCCAAAAAGTAGGAGCTTCAACCCAGATAAGATGTTTGAAGTCCTGAAAACTAATAGAGGAGAAACACATGTGTCTTAAAAAGTTGAGGTTTCTACTTCAAAGAAAGGCTCTATTGATGGTTTAGGCACTAGGCAGTTGACTAATAGAATAGCTGAAGTATCAATATATCCATACAGTTAGGATAGAAAATGGAAGTCTCAAATAATTAGAAGTTGATCATAGGGACTACTAAAGAACCAATAGAACTAGATGAAGAGGATAACGCTAAAAAATCAGTACAAGATCAAATATAGGATAAAGTGAATCACTTATAAGACATTTGCTATAATAAGTAGAAATGTGTGGAGCCATTGAAAGGAAAAGTTAGCTAAAACATGTCCTTTAACTTCTTCCGAGGACCCCATATTGGAAAATGAACGACTTATAAACTCTAGTATTAGAACCATGACAACAATAGGAAGTAAATTTAGGAGTAAAAGGTCTTAAACCTTTAACTTACCTTAATAATTATAGCTTGAAATGTTAGGGGTATGATCTGCATCAAAAAAATAGAAAATGAACAAAGAGTGCAATCTGTTGCTAAAGAAATATCATATGTACAAAATAACCTTTTCCTTACACCTGGGTTTGCAGCTTTGAAGTTGAAAAAGAATGATGGTTTAACAAACTATAATAAAGCTTTGGAATAATGCTATTCCTTATTGAGATAGAAGGCAAAACTTATTTGGCGAAAAAATGGTAATAAAAGTACCAATTACTTCTATAACATTGTTCTTAGCAAATAAAACCCCAACAGAATATGTTCATTGGAAATTTTCAATAAGAAAAACATTAAAGACCAGGAGAAAATCAAGGAGATAATTGTCAATCACTACAAGTGTTGGAAATTAACAAGTAGAGTAATCCTACATCAAAAAGAGATATAAGGATGAAATGAGTTACATACAAAGATAGCACTCATAACCCATAGCGTTAAGGTTTTGGGTTGAGATATAACGTCTTAGTCATATATGGACTCACTTGAATTGTAACACCCCCTATACGGAACCTAAAACCATCCATATATATGGAAACCAAATTCCTATAGATGCATTCAAGGCATACAATTCTATTCAATGCTATACATATATACATTACAAAATTTCATATCATTTATCGTTTTCATTGAAAAGTAGTATTAAATATTTAGATTTACATAATTATACAATTTCCTTTCTTTATTACATGTACAATCTTCTTTAACTAAAAACACATTCCAAAAGTACTTTTTCTCTTATTTGTTGGCCTTGGACCGCATAGATATTCCCTGTACCTCACTCCTATGACTTGGAGCTACACGGATTAACACCCGTGCTCAGCTTGAAAGCTTAGTGGTGATACACTTAGTTTGGATGACCACTCATAATCATCATCTGCCAATCACATATATTCATGATCGTCATAACAAATATAAATTGTGATGACATACTTAGTCAAATACATAATGCAAACATGCTTCAATATGTTATTCGTATACCATAAATTCACCTTTAAAAATCAAACATTGATATTTAGCACTCAATGATACAAAGTTTCAACACAAATGCAAATTCTCATCAATATCGATTATTTACGTTGTCATGTAGTATTTCTTATTCATATCTATTTACTTTACTTTCTGTGTTAGGCCTGCATATTCTTGAGGTTTGGATAACGGGAGCTGTGGATATATGAAGATATCAAACTCTGTATACCAGAAGATAATCAAACTGTGGATACCCAAGGGCATCAAATTGTGTAGTCATTATAGTCTCGAAATGGACACACCATCGATGTCAAATTGTAGCAGCTATACTATATCCCTATAGGCATGCCTATCTATCCACCACCAAGGCAATGAACAGGCACTGTAACATTTCCTTGAACCAACTGCTAATTTCACAATTCATATATTGACAAGCCATATGATATACATTTCAAGTCATAAAATCTGTATCTATGTACACACATGCAAGTCATAACTTACCACCATCAGAAGGGTGTCAAAATCAAACTTGTATTATCATACTATAGACATATGAGTAACAAATATGCATACAAATCATTTAATTACATTTAAGTTTTCTTTGGAATGCATTATGTTCAATCTTAAATTCCAACGTTCAATCACCCAATTCACATATGGTAAGTCTTATTTCATTTATTTCTCGATGTTTGAAAAGTTTCATACACGTTCAAAAATTTTCAGATAAGATTCGGTAAAAATTGGAAACGAAAACAAACTCAAAATAGTGCAATTTGGGCTAAGCTCATGGTTGTCTAAAAATAGGCAAACAATCAATCCATAAGCAAATCACATGACAAACTCCACTTGTTCCTTAATATGTATATAGAAAATGTTCGAATTATGTTTTTAGGTCTTCTATAAATTTGTTCTACTATGTCTCTAATTTCCATATAACTAACAATCAGACCATTTTCACTTCTCAATAATGAGATATAGACCAAATATTACAAGCTGGTAAAAAATAGGGACAACATCAAGTCACCATTTTCGATCCCAATTTTCAATGTCATAAAGCCAGAACTAAGTTAGAGTCTCTTCTAGAGATTTTTATTTCTATGTCTTAGGTTTTATATGAAACTAAAATTGCCCAATTTAAAGGTTATTAGACTGATTTATGACTCAAACAATGTGACTAGTTCAAAAGAACCTAAGACAGAATTCCACTACACGATACTCTGTTGTCATATACAACCATTTCCATACAAAATAACACCAGAATAACACCAACAATCATCCTAGAAATCATTCCATATCCAAATGAATCTTTATGTCCATTCAAACATACACACTAAGAGGAATTAAACTAAGTATAGTCCCAAACCTTAAAATTGGCAAAGTAGTTCTTCTAATGCTTTTCCTTCCCTTCATCTTTGGCTTTGCTTGAATCACCAAATGAAAAATGATGGGATGAAGAAGGTGAAATGGAGAGAAGAAAAATTTGAAGTTAAGCAGTCAAAGTGTTGTCCATCTCCCCTCTCCATATGCCTTTTTATGAATTTTCTAGTCTTAGACACATGTTTCAATCCCATTGGACCATATGTCACAATATTATTGCAGCATGTGTTAAAATCTCATTAGACTATGTGTTACAATTCTATTGGACCATGTGTTACAATTCTATTGGACACACACAAACTTTAATCTAATTGGTCACACATGCTTTAATTCAATTGGTCCATGCGTTAACTTTATAAAAATTGCATATTGGTCCTTCTTCTTCCTTTAATTCCCACATTGGCATATGATATTATCAATTAATTTCATTTCCCTATGTCTTATTTTCTAATGGCATAAATTTCATGCAATTTGGTTAATTATATCAGGAGTTATGCCCCAAAAACTATAGGCTATTCGGAAACAAAGACAACAGACAGAACTCAACTTAAAACCAAAATTCAAAAATCTTAGAGGCAAAATAAAATTTTGGTTCTTTCATAAAAGTTTTAGAACTATGTCTCTAGTTTAATCTCTAATTGGAATTATCTAATTTGGAGGTCTACAAGACAAGATATTGCCAAATTACAACAATCTATTCAGTGGAACCTATCCATTTAGTGAGGTACACATCCCAAATCAACTAACTTCGATCTTATCATGCAAGAGTAACAATAAAATACATCTAATTTAACCACAAACATCTCATTTGCTTATGGAATACTTCTTTTATCAATTCTCCTCACATAACGCTCATAATCCAATCAAACATATCAAAAACTTCTATAAATATTTCACGTCTAAGTATGCATGTCCATGTCGAAGCGAACAAATTATCCATTTACCCATGTCTTTTATATTAAGTACCATTATATCTCTTACTATACTTAGAAGTACTTAATTCGTTATTGATGTGGTTCCGCAAGTTCACGGGTCCCAAGTAGTATAGTATAATATCTTCCCACAGGGAGTAATTGTGTAAGTACTAGGCTTGGATCACTCAATTAATTGGACTAATCAATTGTGTAAGAAATGG
>JAOTAY010030455.1:0-25464 GCA_025629805.1 Erythroxylum baracoense | reverse complement strand
TTGAAAATGTGCCATTTGGGCAACATGTTTACAAGTTATGAAATGCATGTTATATGGGTTTGGTTTGGTCCCTTAAGTATGTCAAGTCCACTTTGACTAAAGGCTTCTCTCACCTGCCCACTAGTGGCATGGAGCTCTTTCACGGACTCCCATAAGTTCACAGATACGTAAAAACCATTTTGTGGGAATGCGATAGTACATTCTATTCACGGCTACACAGAACCATTAGGAGAAATATGTAGTACGTTATGTTTTAGACCTACCCAAACCATTTTTATGTGTTTATGTGTTCATGATATATTGACAAGATTTAAACATACATGAATTGTTTTATTGTGAATTTGGTTGAAGATTTAGGAACCAAGTGTTTTATAATTCAATCAGAATTTTTTTAATGACAATGAACATTTTAAATGATTTTACTTGTTATTCATTATAAACTTGTTACCTATGAGCTTTTAAGCTCACCCTCCTTTTTTGCCCCATCTTTACGCGAAGAAAATGAGATCGAGTGAATGAGAATCGAGGCATCACTCCAAATTTTTGCATCTTTTGTTTTTAAGCTAGATTTTTAACCACAAGGCTTTAGTTGCATTTTGAGCAAATTACTGTTTATGTATCTTTTTGTATTTTGGGAATTTTTAGATATTGATGTATTATGGCTGAAAATGCCCACTAAAGCTTTGTAAAAACTTTTATATTTTGATGTTAATGATGTATGTTGCATTTTGTTGATGGTATGTCAATTTTGTTCATTGCATTTTTTTCAAGTTTTCCATAAGGGTGAGAATATGTATGCTGGCTTCGAGGAAAATACGGTATTGATTTAGGCTGAATTGGATGCAGCTGCCTTCTTAGAAATTGTAGATTACTTTTCTATCTTTCCAATGATATATAGTATGAAATCTGTGGACATTGGAGATGAGAGATATGAGCATTATAAGTGGTAATGTTGCATAGGAAGTATGTACATGACAGTTATGATGAATAATGAGAGTTTGGGTCTGTGATGACGTCACCTCTTTTGTGGCGACGTCATATCATCTTAAGTTGACCATCTGAATCTTCTACTTTTTGCTTCTTCTACTTTTGGCTTCTTCTACTTTTGGCTTCTTCTACTTTTGGCTTCTTCTACTTTTTGCTTCGTCTACTTTTTGCTTCTTCTACTTTTTGCTTCTTCTACTTTTTGCTTCTTCTACTTTTTGCTTCTTCTACTTTTTTCTTCGTCTACTTTTTGCTTCTTCTATTTTTTGCTTCTTCTACTTTTTCCTTCTTCTACTTTTTGCTTCTTCTACATTTTGCTTCTTCTTTTGTATACTGTTCATTTTGTATTATCTAGGCCATCTTTGACCCTTTAGACGATAGAATTTGTTCCTAAGGTCTTCAAAAAACTTATAGACCTATAAGTCCTCTCTCAAACCAGCTAATAAGGATCTTGATCCGATACCTATAACGAAAGTTATGCTAGTTTCCCCAATAGAAAAAGGTTCAATATGACTGAGAACATAACCAAATTGAATGATTTTGGTGTCATTAGAGACTTAAGACAAAGGGGGAACAAAATATTCTAAAGAGGTCAAATTGAAATTCCACTTTGAGTTTTCCCACAAATATGTCCTGAAATAGGTTAAATGAGTTCTTTTTGAGGATTGGCTGGTGTGGCCACGCCACCTTTGTGGGATGCATGTCCAGATGTCACTTAGGAAGTCGGACACGTGACTCGCAAAGGCAGGTCCCAACATTGCTGGCATCTAAAAGTGTATTGAACATACTGACTCGCCTTCACTCAGAGACCTGGAGGAACACCTTCAGACTGAACTGGAACAGGTCCTGTGCCAAGAAGAACTTTACTGGCATCAACAATCCAGAAGCCAGTGGGCCCTCCAGGGTAACAAGAATACTAAGTTCTATCATGCCATCAGTCGCGCCAGATGATGACAAGCACGAATAACTTCCTTGAAAGATGAAAATGGCATTGTGGTCTCAGATTCTAACAACATCCAACGATTAGCACAACATTACCTTGAGAATTTATATCGTGCCGAAATATAGCAACCTACGCCTAGGCTACTGCATGGACATTTTCCCCTACCTCCACAAGCTTCCGTGGAGCTCGGCAGTCCCCTCCTTTCTGATGAAATCAAAAGAGCTTTCTTCAGTATGGCTCCAAACAAGGCACCCGGGTTTGATGGGTTTACAGCTCTTTTCTACCAATCGCAATGGGAAGTTGTTGGCACTTCCTTGACCTTATTCATCCAACGAATCTTTCACCACGAAATTTGGGAATCGGATCTTAATCGCACTATCATGGTCCTTATACCGAAGATCCCTTCGCCCTCTTTGAATGCGCAATTTAGGCCTATTGCTTTATGTTCGGTACTCTAAAAAGCCATTACCAAGATCATTGTGCACAAACTCAAACCTTACCTCAATGATTTGGTTGCTCCGACTCAGTGCAGTTTCGTCCATGGACACTTGATCACGGATAACATTATAATCACCCAAGAAGTGATCCACACTATGAAACGGAAATCTAGGCGGAAAGAGTTTATGGCTTTAAAAGTGGATCTGGAAAAAACCTACGATAGGTTGTCATGGGATTTCATCCAACATACTCTCTTTGACATAGGACTGCCAGATTCTCTGATTAATCCAATCATGAAGTGCATTATCAGTGTTTCCTTTCAAGTAAACTGGGGACCTGAGTACCGCCTTTTGCCCATCCAGAGGCATTCGCCAGGGCCCTCTCTCCCCCTATCTATTCGTCCTATGTATGGAACAATTAGGGCACATGATCTCTCAAGTGGTGACCCACGGATGCTGGCAGCCTATTAAACTTAGCAAAAATGGACCGCCGCGGTCGCACTTGTTCTTTGCAGATGACCTTATACTTTTCTCTGAAACCTCCTTGAACCAAGTGGGGGTTATCAGAGATCTTTTGAATGACTTTTGTGCGGCCTTTGGGCAACGAGTCAGCCTTGACAAATCAAGGTGTTTCTTTTCCAAAAATGTGACTCCTTCAATGTCACACAGCTTAAGCAGAGCCCTATGCTTTAAACAAACGAATGACCTCGGTCGCTATTTAGGAGTTCCTCTTCTTTATGAACGAGTCAACAAACGGACCTATCAACACATCCTCGACAGAGTACAACAACGCTTGTTAGGATGGACTGCAAACCTTCTGTCTCTTGCAGGTCGAACCACTTTAGTCCACTCAATCATAACTGCTCTCCCTAGTTATACTATACAGACAGTCCGATTACCTCGCCAGCTTTGCGATGGGACTGAGAAATTGATGTGTCAGTTTATCTGGGGCTCTGCTAATGGTACCAAGAGGATTCACCTAGTCAACTGGGAGGATGTTTGTCGACCCAAAGCGATGGGAGGACTGGGCCTTAGATGAATCCGTGCCACCAACGATGCCTTGGTAGCTAAGTTAGGTTGGACACTGATTGCTAATCCTAATGCGCTATGGGTCAAGGTACCATCAACGAAGTACAAATTTGACATTACCAATCCCCCCACCTCCTTTGAGGCCACCGAAGGTTCCATGATATGGCGGAGCATAAAGGAAACTTGGCACTTGTTATTCAGGGCATGAAATGGAGCATCGGGGATGGCGCACAGACTCTGTTCTAAATTGACCCCTGGCTTATAGGAACAGGACCCCTTACTTCCTAAGCCATATCTCCCATTCCTGATTCCATTCTCAATTTCAGAGTCCGAGACTTTATGGAATTAGACGGTACTTAGAAATGGGACGATTTCCAATCTCACCTTCCGCCGTTGACTTACAGATTAATAGCGGGGACTTTTCCCCTGAAACCCTACTTAGGGCAACATAAACTGATATGGGGACTTTCTAACACTGGTCAATTCACTGTAGATTCCACTTAAGTCATGATCATGGAAACTAAAGTTACCGTGGTACATGAGGCCTGGAAGGTCATCTGGCAGTGGAAAGGCCCTAAACGCATTCGCTCTTTCCTCTGGCTCCTGGCAAAGGAGCGGTTAATTACTAACCAGGAAAGAGTGCGATCGCATTTCACTTCAGATGACGATTGTTCCCATTGTCATCAGGAGGAATCCTCGTTACATGTAGTGCGCGACTGCGTAAAAGCCTGACAAGTGTGGCACAGCTTCTCTCCTTATATCGTTTCACATGACCTCTACATTATGCCAACGATGGAGTGGCTCTCTCATAACCTCCAATGTCACCGCAAGTTTTGGAGCATTACTGGTCGAGCCTATTTGGCATTACCTGCTGGTTTCTATGGCAATAGAGGAATATGTCCCTCTTCGATGATAAGTTCTCTTGGCCATCCTCACCAATTTTTCATATTTTGTCTTATGCAGGTCTGCTCCACCATTCAGCAGTGTGGCACGGTAGAGCGACGTTCGTTAGTCCTCGCCCTCGACGAGAACAACTTATCAGATGGAGCAAACCTCCCATGGGTTGGTTCAAATTAAACACTAATGGAGCGTACAAACGGGCCTCGTCCGTAGCTACCGCAGGTGGCCTTCTCTAGGATAGTGAAGGCAATTGGCAGGGAGGATTTACTCAAAATCTTGGTTGGTACACTCCAGTCACCGCGGAACTCTGGGGAGTCTATACCGGGTTGACCTTGCATGGAATTTGGGGCACCGACTAATCAAGCTTGAAGTGGATTCCACAATGGTGATCGATATCCTATCTTCCCCAAATCACCGAGTCAGATCTCTCAACTCTATAGTTCTAGACATTAATGAACTGTTCAATAGGAACTGGACTATTGTTCATCGACACATATGTCGAGAGAGCAACAGATGCACCGATTGGCATGCTAATTATGTGGGTCATTTTGATGTCGGAGTCACTTATTTTGACATTACACCTATCAGGTGTCACATGATCCTTTTAGAGGATTTATCGAGAATCTGTTTCCCTCGTCTAGTTGTGTAATTTTGGTTTAGTTTCCCTTTATTTAAAAAAAATTACGTTAGATTCGAGTTCGAGTCCTGGGAATGGAGAGACCTGTTTGGCTAGCATTTTATTTCTTATGGGCTGACCCGGTGCGAGCTGGGATTAGTCTGGGTATGGATGGCTTAAAGGTACCTTCCCATAGTTGGGACCCTCTTAGGACATCTCGTGGGCTAACAAAAAAAATTTATGTTAGATTATAATAAAATTAAATTAATTAATATTAAAAAAACCTAACCTAAAGTGTAAAGAAGAAGACGAAGAAAAAGAAGAAAAGAGGCCATAATTTGTAAGTATTGGTTTTGAATAAAATATCCATTTCTAAAGAATAATTGTTTATTACACTATAAGAAAACAACACAATTTGCGACGTTTTAAAAACATCACAAAATCTTAAAAAATGTCACAGAAGACAATTTGCGACGTTTTAAAAAACGTCGCAGAATGTGGTGTAGGCAAAAGGTTTCTGTAACGTTTTCTGAAAAACGTCACAGAAAATACTGACATTCCGTGACGTTTTAAAAAATGTCATTGAAAGATTGGTCTTTCTGTGACGTTTTTTGGAACATCGCGGAATGTGACTTTCCGTGACATTTTTGGAAAAACGTCGCATAAAGTCACATTCCGTGGTATTTTTTGAAACGTCGCGGAATGCTTTTTGTGACATTTATACAAAAACGTCGCAAATAGTTTTATTATTTTTAATTACTAATTTTTCTATTTTCGAAAATCATTTTAATTTAATAATTTTTAATTTTAATAGTTATTTTTTAAAATTCAAAATTTTTAAATCTTATTTGTTTAATAAATATTCAATATTATTTATGAATTTTATTTATTTAATAATTTTTCATGTCAAGATTTTATTTATTTATAAACATTTTTTCTAATTCCTTGGATAATAAATAAATAAATGTATGTAATTGTCGTGTAAATTAATCCATAGATTAAAAATAATTAATTAATCTTGTTTTAATTAATATATTCTATATGAATTTAATGTAATTAATTTATAGGAATTTCTCATCCAAAGTGTGTTAAATTTACATTAGAAAATACTATGAAATAAGGTAATTGAAGTATTAACAAAAATAGTACACAAGAAGATTAAAAGTCTCATTTTCAATGTTACTAACAGATTGTGGACAGGTTTGAAATCTGTAAACTGAAATTTGCTTAATTTGTTGAAACATAGAAGAGAATTGAGCACACATTGCATTCAAACAATTTACGAAAATTCCACCCAATCAGAGAGGGGAAAGAAGAAAATTTCTTGGAGAATGGAACCCTATATACACCAAATAAACGGGCCAAGATGTAGAAAGAATATCGACACTAAACTAGCCTTGAGCCACTGGCTCACTCTTGCAGACAGGGCAAGTATTTTTCTGTTCAAGCCATTGTTTTATATACTGTATGTGATAACTATGTCCACAATCCAGCTTAATGTCAAGATTGCATTTGAACATGTGGTCAGCATGCTCTCCAGTGAAGCAATTCTCGCCTTCCTTGTTGGTGACATCAGGAAAAGTCTAAAACAGGTTGAAAGAAAGAACTGTTAATAACCCAAAAAAATAAAGAACAAATCTATTTGTTTATGTTCCCTGAACTCCATTTGAAACCTTAAACTTAAATTACTAAATGTAAGGCAGTTGAACCCTTAAATCATGTAATGGTTGTATAGGTCAAGACATGGAGTCAGAAGGAATTATAACAATCTTATACCTCGATTCCCCATTCTTTCCCATCATAACAGTATACATCTGGTGAACTTTGATCCTCTTGTTTTAACAAGTTTAACTCCTTCACTAGTGCAGCTTACCTGTACAACGACTATAGTTAATAGAAAAGCATAAGCATGTGAAGCTTACAAGAAAAGAAAAGGTTCAGATTCTAAACTCTTGCTTATGCTTCTCATGTTGACGTCACACCCTGTGCACATTCACCCTTATTTCTAGCTCATGGTCAAGCCACCTTTGAAAAGACTTTTCATTTCCATGAAAGAAAACTCAAAGTTAAAACTCTCCTGAAATTTACTTCATAGAATTTTATATACTGACCACATGAAATTAACTTGTCTGTAAAGACTTCTAAAAAAGCTAAATGAACCATATGCTACAAATACAAAAAATAAAAAATAAACATATGAATAATAATGTCAACCACCAAACTACATATATTCTCAGATCAAAAAAGAAGAATAGGGATGGAGAGCTTGGGAACAGAGACTTGAAAGGTTAAATGTTAAGCAAAGAAAGGAAATTAACATGCTCAAGGAAGGTTACTATTAGAGACTTCACAGAAGCATAACATATATGCCAAAACCAAGTAGACAGATCCACTAGTCCTAAAGACTAGGACATATTTATGTGCACCTAAACATCGTTACAAGTATTAGATCATACACAAGTTAGGAACAATTATCAAATGTATTGACATGTCACTGCAAGCTGCTTCACATTGTTTTCAGTCAGGGATTTCAAATATTTCGGTCTTCTAGCATGCTCCTAGACTATAGTGTAAGAGAAGTACTTCCATTTCTTGCCTTATATACTAAGCTATCCAAGTATTCCAAAGCACCTGAGGTAGACAGCTCAACTGAACCCAAAGTAATCATTCGCATTTCTTCTTTTACTATAGATTTCTTTTCACAAATAACATCATTCTTACAAAGCAAATTCATCAAAATCATCGTCTAACATGTTTAGCATTTGTTGTGTACGATCTAATACAAAACAAATGAAATTCAACATGGACTGTAAAACAAAGACCTCCCCTGAAAACAAAGCCCAAACTGTGAAGATCAAAAGTTTAAAAAAAAATCAAGTAATCATTTAAATTTTTTGTGACATTTCATGGTCCCGCACCATTACAGAATTTCACAACAAAAAGAAGTGAAAAAGGAGTAAAGCTTGTGACATGAAAAACCCAACAAGAAAAACATAACCAAAATCAGAAATTCTCAGTTAGAATTTCAGTCACAAGAATGCATCAACGATACCCAGATTTTCACATGAGCAAAACCCAGCAAACAAAACTAGAAACCGACATAAATGGTTCGAAAAAAGAGAAACATACAAAGAGAGAAGAACACTTACAACATATTAGCATGCCGAATATCAGCATCAAAGACATTGAGGAAGTGTTGGTAAGAACACGAGAAAGTGATTTCATAATAATCAATCATCCTTTGGACCAGTGTTTATTCGCCTAAAGTTCAAATGATATAGTAAGAGAAGAAATTTAGGGAAGATATAGTCAAAGAAGAAAATGCAGACAAAAAAAAAACAGTTCAACTTTCTTGTTAGTTGAACAAAGACGTAGAGTGGGAAACAATAGTTCTTGGGAGCCTACACTCTGGCGTCGATTGTTTTGATGTTTTGGATTTTTCATCATACATAAACTGAGCAACTTGGAGAGTTGTGTTGTGGTCCTGTTTTAGGTGGCAAATGCTATCAGAAACAAGATCAGTATTCAGTACTATCATCAACTATGTATCATTAAAGTTATGATATTCTAAAAGGTATGTAAGAGACGTTTACAAAGAAGAAATCAAAATCGTTTAGTTGTAAAACTAATCAACAATCTTCAGTAGATAAACGCTTACCAGTGCTACTCCTTTCAATAGATTTGACGGGTCAGCGGTAGTGGTTTGTGAGCAAGAATTCTCTAAGATTCCTCCTTACTGTTGGCATTGTGATTTTGATTTGCACCGGAATCATCACGTAACTGCTTTCCTTCTACATTCACTACTCAATAGAGTTGAAGCTGTGTGTACATCATTAGGCCGATGATTGGCTAAGCACTCAACATCGGTAATCTCAGATCTAAAACTGGCAAACTATTGACTGAAGAGGACAGGGTAATATTTTCATCAGGTTTCCCTTTAGAAATTTCCTTTTAAAGCTCGTGAAGGCAAAACATCAATTTTAACTAAGCCAACAGTGACGTTTTCTTCAAAAAAACATTGTGGTTTTTATTTCGCATCATCTTATTAATAAAACGTCACAAAAAGTTTTACAAATTTGTGACGTTTTTATAAAACACCATGGAAAATTAGAACATTTTGTGACATAAAACGTCACAGATTATGAAGACTTTTCATGACGTTTAAAAAACGTCACAAAATTTCAATAAAACGTCAAGGATTATGTCTATTTCTTGTAGTGTTAAGACATTTAACTCACTTAAAGCAAGTACTTAATTCAACAAAGGTTTAAGAGAGACAGAGGGAGATGATGAAGTTATTAATGCTCCATCAGAGCTACATAAGCAACTGGAGCAACAACTTCAAAACATTGTACTTCATTTCCTTAGGATTTTTAAGTTTTACATTAGCTTAGATTGGTAAGTTTCTTGAGAATTCACTTGGAAACTATACACCACACAACATTCTTCATCAACCTTTATTCAGGTGTTATGTGTTGGATGCAAACTAGGGAGAGGCAAACTTGACATTTACGTTTGAAATATCTTCAGTCTATTATTAGAAAGGATAAGAATTTCTTTAATACAAAAGCTAGAGATTTGAATTCATTGTTTCACATTTCAAATGATGCGATACTAGTTTAAGATGAAAAAAAAGAGATAAGGTGGTGAGAAAGATAAAACTTCTTGACCAGCACTAACTTTGGTTGAGTCGAGTCTAATGTCTTCTTTGTGCAACTATGTCATGCAATTTGTTATCTTTCTTAGTCCATTGTTGGATTCTCCATAGGATTTGCTTCAGTATGGAAGCTTACACTCCTAACATTAGTTGTAGCTCTATTAATAACTATTACTGAAGGAGCTTATACCATAACCATGTCTACTCTATTAGA
Organism: Erythroxylum baracoense; assembly: GCA_025629805.1. Lineage (NCBI taxonomy): Eukaryota > Viridiplantae > Streptophyta > Magnoliopsida > Malpighiales > Erythroxylaceae > Erythroxylum > Erythroxylum baracoense. Next base: position 15,684 of record JAOTAY010030455.1, on the reverse strand, counting down.
GAAAGACTACTTATGCTGAAGCTAGGAAAGTTGCAACAGAGTTATATGTATATTAGGATGGCAATAAGATACCTAAGTCTGGCTGGAAGCCCTAATAAAACACTTTTCAGTTCAAAACTCCGAACTAAAATTGCAAATTTTTTTAGAATTTTGATATGATTGTGCTTCAATTTTTCTAATTTACCCACAGGTATTAGAAATTGGTGTATAATTTGATCGTTTTATCATATAATTTATCATAAATCTGTTTAAATTAAAAATTTAGCCCATAGGCAATTTTTATGTCAATTGATTTATGTCTTTTAAGATATGTTTTACATTGGTAATACATGTATATAGTTTTTTAGCCTCAATTTATTGATAAGAAGCATGTATGTTTAATTTATGTAGCTATTCAAACTCTTAGTTTCTCTAATACAAGTTATGAAATTCCCGAACTAAGGAGTGAAAACTACAAGATTTGGAAGGAGAGAATTCTTCTTCATCTGGGGTAGATGGACATTGATTATACTATCTGGAAGGACAAACCACCTAAGATAATGGAGGCCAGCACTACAGCTGAAATTGTGCTTTATGAACATTAGGAGCGATCTAATCGCCTAAGTGTGACGTTCATTAAAACAAAAATTTATGTTGGCATTCGTGGTTCTGTAGAACAACATGACAATGTTCTTGCTCTACTAAAGGTTGTTGATGAGCAGCAAGCACCTTAATTATGAATTTTTCATCTATAAGACTCAAAGGTGTTCGATGTGTGCATGAGCATATTATGAAGATGAGGGATATTGCGGCTCAGTTAAAGAAACTAGAGGTTGAGATGTCTGATTCTTTCCTCATGCATTACATTTTGAACACCCTTCTACCACCATATGAACACTTTAAAATCTCTTATAATACACATAAGGATAAGTGGACAATAAATGAATTAATGACCATGTGTGTCCAAGACGAAGGGAGATTATCGGTGGAACAGGGAGAGAGTTCACAAAGTGCACATATGGTTGTTCAAGGCAAAAAGAAAAATCAAGCCAACTCAAAAGGAAAAGGTCAAATACCTATCCAAGTTGACATTAAGAAGGAATCCAAGTGGTTCTTTTGCAAGAAGAAAGGACACATGAAGAAGGATTGTGTCAAATGTAAGGAATGGTTTGAAAAAAAAAGGTAATATAATCTTACTAGTTTGTTTTGAATCTAATATGGCTGAAGTTTGTCATAACACATGGTGGATTGATTTTGGTTGTACAATCCATATTACAAATGTGTTGCAGGATTTGCAAAACCCAAGGAAGCCAGTGGGAATTGATCAGTATATCTTATCTGAAAATAAAATACGTTCACATATGGAGGCTGTTGGAGAGTACAATTTAATTTTATGTACTAGTTTTATTTTAAAACTAGAAAAGAAATTTTATATTCCCAATTTCTCTAGGACATTGATTTCAGTTTCAAGACTTGTATCGTTTGGATATTCCTTTCATTTTTTAGACAAATCATTAAAGTTACGTTATAAATCTGAATTTTTTAGGAATGGTATATCATTTGATGGTCTTTTCCGTTTTAATTTACAAGATAATACTTGTTACAATGCAACACATGTTCATGCTGGCACAAAACGTTGTGTCATGAATGAAAATTCCTCTATCGAAGATTAGGACATATCTCCATAGAAAGGATTTAAAGATTGTTGATTGACGGAGGACTTAGTACTTTGGATTTTGCTGATTTTGATATTTGTGTGGACTGCATAAAGGGAAAGCAGACTAAGAAATCAAAGAAAGGTGTTAAGAGAAGTTCAGAAATAATAGAAATCATACATACGGATATTTGTAGTCCAGATATAGACCCGTATGGTCAGAAATACTTCATCTCATTTGTAGATGATTGTTTATGATATATGTATCTCTACTTACTTCATAACGAGAATGAAGCACTGGATGCTTTTAAAATGTTCAAAGTAGAAGTAGAGAAACAATGTGGTAAGAAAATAAAGATCGTGAGATCTGATAAAGGTAGGGAATATTATGGTAGATATACTAAAGGTGGACAAGCACCTAGTATATTTACGAGGTATCTTCAAGAAAATGGGATAGTAGCCCAATACATTATGTCTAGATCTCTGGACCAGAATGGTGTGGTAGAAAGAAGAAACCGAACATTATTGGACATGGTATAGAGAATGTTGAGTAATTCCAAACTTCCCAAGTCCTTGTGGATTGAAGCTCTTAAGACAATTATGTATATATTAAACCGGATATTAATTAAGGATGTTCTAAAGATGCCATTTAAGTTATTTAAAGGTTGGAAATTGAGTTTTCAATATACATGTATGGGGATGTCCATCTGAAGTAAGAATTTATAATCAATAAGAGAAGAAATTAGACCTAAGGACTATAAGTGGGTATTTCATTGGATATACCAAACAGTCTAAGGGATATAGGTTCTATTGTTTATCACATCCCACTAGAATTGTGGAATCAATAAATGCAAAATTTCTTGAGAATGACTTGATTAGTGGGAGGGATCAATTTCAAGATACAATCTCTAATGATGATTATATGTATACTCGACCTTCCACCTCAAATAGTAAGATGATTGTCATTCACAACGATCCTCAAGTTCAAATAGATGTTGTACAACCAGCTGTTGAAATTCAGCAGCCTACTATAAATATAAATTACAATCAAGAAATTCCACAAATTGATGATAATCTAGTAGATCCCGTTATTCAGGAGTTACCTGATAACATTCAGCAACTAGTTGAACAACACTATACAAGAGAATGTTGGTGCAACATTAAAGAGATATACTAGAACAAAAAAATCATATTACTAATGATTATGTTATATATCTACAAGAATCTGACTATAATATAGGAGCTGAAAATGACCTTGAAACCTTTTCATAAGCTATAAGTTGCAATGAATCAAATTTATGGTAAAATGCTATGAAGGACAAAATAAATTCTATGAAGAATAACGATGTTTGGGATCTTATTGAGTTGCCTAAAGGAGCAAAACCCATAGGTTGCAAATGGGTATTTAAGACAAAGAAAGACTCATTAGGCAACATTGAGACATACAAGGCAATAATCATTGCTAAAGGATTCACTCAAAAGGAAGGAATCGAATACACAAATACAATTTCTCCTGTGTCCAAAAAGGATTCACTTCGTATAATTTTAGAATAGGTTACTCACTTTCATTTAGAATTGCATCAAATGGATGTGAAAACGGCTTTCTTAAATGGTGACCTAGAGGAAGAGGTTTACATGAAACAACCAGAAGGATTTTCCTTTACTAATGGTGAGCATTTGGTTTGCAAGCTTAAAAGATCCATATATGGATCTTTTACAAGCATCCCGCTAGTGGTATTTGAAATTCCATGATATTGTTTTATCATTTGGTTTTGAAGAAAATGTCATGGATTAATATATGTGCCAAATAGTTAGTAGGAGTAAATTTTGTTTTCTTGTATTATATGTGGATGAAATACTACTTGCAACCAATGATAGGGGTTTGTTACATGATGTGAAACAATTTCTCTTGAAAAATTTTGAAATGAAGGATATAGGTGATGCATCTTATGTCATTGGCATAAAGATACATCAAGATAGATTCCGTGGAGTTTTGGGTTTGTCTCAAGCAACCTATATTAATAAAGTTTTAGAGAGATTTTGGATGAAAGATTGTTTACCTAGTGTAGCACCCATTATAAAAGGCGATAGGTTCATTTTGGACCAATGCCTTAAAAATGATTTTGAAAGGGAACAAATGAAAAACATTCCCTATGCTTCTGCAGTCGGAAGCTTAATGTATGCTCAGGTTTGTATAAGATTTGACATTGCATTTACTATTGGAATGTTAGGCAGTAACCTAGGATTAGATCACTGGAGAGCTACAAAGAAAGTATTAAGGTACCTTCAAGGGACCAAAGATTACATGCTTACGTCCAGACGCACCGACAATCTGGAGGTAATAGGGCACTCAGATTCAGAATTTGCTGGATACGTTGATTGACGGAAATCAACTTCAGATTATATCTTTATGTTTGCCAATGGAGCTATATCTTGGAGGAGTGCCAAGCAGTCTTTGACTGCTACTTCCACCATAGAAGCTAAGTTTGTTTCTTGTTTTGAGGCTACATCACATGGTATATGGCTAAAGAGTTTCATATATGGGCTTAGACTTGTAGATTTCATTTCTAGGCCATTGAGGATATATTGTGACAATTCAGCTGTTGTTTTTCTAGCTAAAAACAATAAGAGTGGTAGTCGAAGTAAATACATTGACATTAAGTTTTTATCTATAAGGGAACGTGTTAAGGACAATAAAGTGGTCATTGAACACATTAGCACTGAATTGAAGATAGCTGATCCTTTAACAAAAGACACGCCACCAGTGAAGTTCAAGAATCATGTTGTTAGAATGGGATTGAGTTCCATTATATAGTTTTCATTGTATGGACAATGTTATTTTAATGAAACTTTTATAATATTTTCTCATATTATAGTGAACATTATTGAATTTTGAGAAAATTGATTATTTTGGACCTGGAATAAATATAGGGTTTATTCATTAAGTCATGTTACCGCATTTAGTTGATACAATTATAATATACCGTAATACATAGAAGATAATACTCCATTACTAGAGGACCTATCGCCATAATTCGTATATTGTACTTGGATCGGATTAGGATTTGATACCAAGTTAAACGTATGGACCAAGTGGGAGAATGTCAGAACTTTTCCTCTTCTTATGTCATAAATGGCCGAACGTTATGTAAGTTAATGGGTATGAATTCCTAGTTTTAATGTAACTGATATGGTGCTTGATGGAAGCACATTCGTATAGGTCTTCTAAATAACATACACCATTGTATTGGGATTTGAGAGCTTAGAAGAATTAAAAAATGCAGCTCTTCAAGCACCAACAACAATGGCAGGAGGTATTTCATTTTTTCTTCTGCATTTATTTTATATGATATTCTAATGTATATTATTGTTAAATATATGTTAGAATGTGCTTACAAGGGGCATTGTTACAAAGAACTGAGCAAGAAGACACAGAGGTGATAAACAATGTTTAACTAATACTGTCTATTTTGTAGTTATATACTACTCAAATTATAGTATGAAACATGTAAGTGTAATTACCTATATATGTGTCTGAGTGTAATATAATGGTTATGAAATATATTCCATATCCTTCTGAATTATTCTTCTCTCTTCCTAACAACTTGATAAATTTCTTCTCTCTTTACCACTTTTTTATGCGTACATAAAACCTAAACATAAACATTCACCGTCTTAACAATATTGATGGAGTTGCGAATAGAAGGTGAAAGCAACTTAGGGTGGTGTAGGAGTCAATTTAGATTAAAGACTTCTAGATTAAAATTTGTGACGATAATAATGTGAAATTTTGGTTATGGTAATTGTTACAAAGGTTTTTCCTTCAATTATAAACTTGACCCATAACATGCACTAACTCCTTTACTCGACAATCTCATTTAGCTCCGTTAAAGCAAGATTCAGCCTTGTCCCATGATCATCAACCAACCTACTTATTCTTGAACACCTTACAACTCTCGTAATGTTTCACTCTCAATCTCTTGTAAGAAAAGTACGAAAGAACTAAATAATAATGGAAACAAAAGAACACGATAAAGAGATACAGCTAAAAGCCAACCTTCATTACTTCCCTTAAAGTATACAAAGGAATACTCTCTGAATCTCTAAGTGTCTTTCACACTCACTTCTCATGAGAAAATTAATGCTCAAATGAGTTATTTATAATGATATCTAGATGACTAAGTTAAAATCCTAATAGAACTCTATTAGTTAAGATCACAATCTTATCCTTCTCAAATTACATCATATTAACCAATAGATGACATCCCCACCTATTAAGACTCTATCTAATAGGATTAAGCTACATCACAATAACAAGATAAAAGATTACGCTATTTAGGAATGATTATTCATATCCACAAAGATCTCCTCTATCTTTAGATGATCCTTCTACATGATCTTTATCTCTTAAAGCTAATATCCATCCATTGTGATCTTATCCTTCACATCATCCAAGATCTCCTCATCTCTATCCGTTGATGATCAGTCATCTAAGCCAATAGTATAATGGTCCATCAAATGCTTACCTATGCCAACTCCATTAGCCATGGTCTATCCATTTGAGCACGCACTAAGTCCTTAGTCCGTCAAGAACTTATCCTTAACTAAATCAGATTGTACAAGGTCTGAAACTCTTCCCAAAACTCAGATCATGCTTGATCTAATTGCTAGGTCACCATGGAATTCTCACATATTCCCATCATGCCTGTGATACAGCTAACCTCCTAATGTTCATCTCAAACCTTCTTTTGGTCTCGCATCTGAATCTTGCATCTTGTTGAAGATTTTAGCTAATGCGTACCAATGCATACCACACTTGACATTGCCCCTTTTCGTCCTAGCCTCCTCGCAAGTATTTTCCTTGTTCCATTATTCCATGTGTTGAACATTGGTCAAGGCTTGTCAATGCCCACATGATTCTGTTATCTCAAACTTAAGAGTCCAACAAACCACCCCCACTAAAAGAAATTGACCTGCTTATCGAAATAATCTGTGGACACTCCTCCAAGTGTGGTTTCCTCGAAGACTTCTTAGCCATTGGCACATCTTCCACGTATCATATTCCCTCTCCATTGGGTTTCTCCTTTCTTTTGTTCGAGTGCTCCTTCACAAGGCCCATTGCAGCCAACATAACAAAACTGTTGAGATAGACTTCTTCCGTCGAGTCATCCTCTTCCCCTCCTTGATCATTCGTAACCATGGAATTTACTTACTCTTCACTTGCCTTCCATCTTGGGCATTCTCGAGAAAAATATGACCCTTTACAAATGAAATAAGCAATATCCTATTTTCATTGTTTCTTACCTTCAGAAGATTCACCCACCTTCTCCTTGCCTTTCTCTGAGCCATTTTGTGTCCTACCATTCTTCTTGCTCTCGTGGCTAGTTCAAATTGGTGGTGGCATTTGGAGATCCACCAAGGCATTCTGATAAGTGTGAATTGCATCATATTTTAGGGCTTAGTTTCTTATGTATTAAGTGTTAATTTAAGTGTTTAGTATGTGTTTAGGTTAGAATTGTGTTAACTTGTCTGTTTAAGTGTTTTTGTGGGTTAGTATAAGTCTTTGAGGATAAATATTATGTGTTTGAGGTACCTTGATGTGTTTGTTAGTGTTTCAGAGAACATCAAAGAACGGAGAAGTTTCAGAGACATTTAAGCTAAAATAATAGCCCACGATCATGGTACAATAGGCTACGATTATGATAGAAGCACTAGAGTCAGCCCACGATTGTGGCCTGATGGCATAGAAGACTATGACACAGCCCACGATCGTGGCTTGATTACTATGATCGTTACAGAAGGGTTGGATGTAGGCCATGATTGCGGCCTGAGTCAGGCAGACGAGCAAACAAGTGAAAATGTTAAGTTTCGAGAGATTTTTCAGACCTTTTCGACCCCAAAAAAATCCTAGGGCTACTCAGAACACAAAAGGTATTTAAAGAACAAGACAAAGGAGATTAGAGAGCTTTTGCATTCACCATAATCCAGAAACCCTAGAGAGTGCATCAAGAGATTGAGAAAGAAAAGAAGGAAGAAAGACATAAAGAAAAGAAGCCTATCTGAATTACTTCCCAGAACAGGAGGTTTCCCGTCGTTGATGCCTTCGTCATCCATTCCGATTTTATTTCTGGTTTAGTTTCAATTTTATCATCGTACAGAACTTAGGATAGTTGTTGATGATAGAATTCTATGAATGTTGAGGAATGTCTAAACTTACCTTTGGGTTATTTTATCTTTGATATTAATGAAATTCGAATGTTGTGTTTTTATTAGATTTCTTTTGATTTAATCTCTCTAGATGCATAATTCGGTGATAAACTGAGAGGATGAGCTGAGTGAAAATTCATTGAATTAGGCTAACGAGAGTTAGGTAATTTAATAAAATAATAATTAAATCAAATCGGTAAATTTGTGTGAAGAGAGATCTTACATAGGTTTTCGATAGTTTTGGACAGCTTTAGATCTAATTTAGGTTTTGGATAGATGGTTAATCAAGAGATTGCAATTCCTTTAATCTGATTAGGGTTTATAAATTAGTGTTAATAGTTATAACTCGAGAGAGAGTAACTAACCCTAGGATCGTCTAGAGTTGGTAATCCAGTAATACATAATTAGTCAGGTTTTCATTAAGTCAGATAAAATTCTCCTTTCTCTCAATTGGTAGTTCTTAGGTTGATTCTTGATTAGGTGTTGCATCTACTATTTTGTTTATATTTTCGAATTTGATTCTTGGAATTGATTGCGTGATTGAAATAAATTCTTGTCTTAGTTTTGTTCATTTTGAATTATTGTGAATTGCGTTGGCCTTTGATTCTAGAATTAGGTTAACCCTCCTCGTGAGATCGACATCTTAGGTACTATGCAAATGACCCATGTGCTTACGGAATATCGAGATTAAAATATTAAAGCTTTTTTATATTGGAAACCTGCGATCAAGTTTTTGGCGTCGTTATCGGGGAGACAATTAGTTTAGTTCTATAATTTAAGGTGATTAGTTTAGTTTTTAATTTTTGTTTTCATTCTTTCTTTCCTATTTCTAAAATCATGCTCTTACCTGAACACAAGAGTCATGAGAGGTTTGTGTTGTGCAACTAACACTTTATACTTATACATCACTCGAGTATAACGAACCATTAGGAAAGCTCGATGTGAAAAAGAAGAGGAAATTGTGAAATTGTGAAATCAACAATGGCCGAGGAATTTTAGTAAAATATGGACCACAGAGCGAACTAAGGACATCAACAATGGACCCTTATGGACTTCATAAGATCAGGGTTCAATGTAGCTAACAAAGGAGTAGCTAGGTTGCCTATTCAAACAGTCTAATTTGAAATAAAACAAACCCTCCTAAATATGCTTCAACAGAATGTGCAATTTTATGGATTAACAAATAAAGATCCCAATGCACATATAGTGAACTTTCTTGAAATCTGTGATACCTTTCGGTACCATCAGATGTCGGAAGATGCATTTACAATTTTGCTTTTCCCCTTTACCTTTAGAGACAGAGCAAAGGCTTGGTATCATTCCCTAAATCCAACCAATGTCACAATGTGGGATCAGTTAGTTCGTGCTTTCATAGATAAGTATTTCCCTTTGACTAAGACCACCAAGATCATTAAGGAAATTACCAACTTCTAGCAAGGTGATGGGAAATCGATAATGGAAGTGCCCACACTACAACTTACCTAAAGAATTCTTGTTGCAAACATTTTATAATGGAGTAACCCCACCGATGAGAGGCATGATTGGCACAGCTTTAAGAGGATCACTAATGAGGAGGACAGTTGATAAAGCGAAAGAGCTAATAGAGGAGATGGTGAGTAATAGTTGCATGTAGATAAACAAGTGGAGTAGACAGACCACTGCATTCCAAGAGTAAAAAGGAATCGTGGTTGTCGATCAAATGACAAAAATTTAAGTGAAAATCGAGAACTTGACTCAACAACTCAATAATATGAAGGCTTCGTCCTTAGCCTTGGTGAAAGCCGTGTAACTAAAGTGTGAACTCTGTGGACAAATGGACCATGATACCATAGACTGTTACTTGATGAACGAAAGCAATCCAGAGCACGTAAATTATATGGGAGCACAATATGGACAAGTAGGGGGCAACAATCCCTACTCCAACACCTATAACCCTGGGTGGAAGAATCACCCTAACTTCTCTTGGATGAACAATACTGGATGACATTTCAAACATCAAGGACAATTGGGCTTCCAATAAGATAAATCAAGCTCAATGGAATCCAAGTTGGATAGAATTTTAGATAAGCTTGGAATTCTAGACAATGCACAAAAAAAACTGGAAGGCAAATTTGAGCAAATCACTAAGAACCATGCTTCTTCAATCTATAATCTAGAGGCCCAAGTAAATCAATTGTCAAGTGCCTTCTCTATGAAAAATTTGAGAAATCTTCTTAGCGCTTCAGGAACAAAACCAAGGGAGCGACTAAAGGCTATTACATTTTGAAGCGGGAAGGAACCTGACCCACCCACAAGGACAATAGAGGAGCTCATCCATCTTGTTAAGAAAAATCAAGAAAAGGAGAAAAAAGTGGACATGAGTTAATATCCTCCTTATATCGCTCCTCCACCATATCAACCCAAAATCCCTTTCCCTCAATGATTACAAAAGAAGAAGTTAGATGCACAATTTGCACAGTTTGTTAAGAAATTAAGACGCTACAGATAAATCTCTCCTTTGTAGAGGCGTTGGAACACATGCCTAAATATGCAAAATTTTTAAAAGACATATTATCAAAGAAGCTTACTTGCGAAGATAATCAGACGGTAGCTCTAGCTAGCACCTACAGTTATATAGTGACCAATCAAATGCCATCTAAATTGAAAGATCTAGGGAGTTTCACAATACTCTGGATGATTGGTGAGCTTGAATTTACAAAGTGTTTATATGATTTAGGAGCAAGCATCAATCTCATGCCTTTGTCGATATTCAAGAAGTTGGGACTGGGTGAGCTTAAGCCAATATCAGTGCTAATTCAGTTGGCTGATCAATCCATTAAAAGATCATTTGGAATAGTAGAAGATGTTCTGATGTAAGTGGACAAGTTCATTATTCCTGTAGATTTTGTGGTTCGGGATTTTGAAGAAGATAAGAACTGCCCACTGATCTTAGGTCGACCATTTATGAATACAGGAAAAGCCATAATTGACGTTCACGAAGGGAAATTAACATTTTGAATAGGTGAGGATCAGATCGAATTCAATATGAATAAGACCTTAAATAATCCAATAACAAGCAGCCCATACACGAAGGTTGAAATTATGGATCAAAATGAACAAGAATAAGTTGAGAGTTGCATAACAGAAGTACAATCAATGGAAGCGAAGACAAACACTGGATATCAGAAATTTGAATCTAAAGGAGACGCTGAGATGGAGGAGTTGGATGTTCAATTGTATCAAAGATAAATTTGTTTGAACCGAAGCAGCCATACCACCATCTATAGAAAAATCGCCAACATTAGAGCTTAAACCTTACCTATACATCTCAGATGTACCTTTATAAGTGAAGGCCAAACATTAGCGATAATAATCTCCAATCAATTGAATAAGAAACAAGAAAGTAGGGTGGTAGAAACTGTTAGAAAGCGAATGAAAACCATCGAATGGAAGATTGCTGACATCCGAGGCATAAGTCCAAATGTTTGCATGCACTGAATAAACCTAAAGGAAGGATGTAGAACAGTGAGGGAGCGTAAATAGAGGTTGAATCCTATAATGAAGGAGGTGGTCAAGGATGAAATCATAAAACTCTTAGATGTAGGGATAATTTATCCCATCTCCAGTAGTGAATAGGTCAGCCTAGTCTAATGTGTACCTAAGAAGGGTGGAATGACGATAATAGAAAGTGATAGTGGAGAAGTGATTTCAATAAGAACAGTCACAGGATGGAGAGTATGCATAGATTATCGCAAACTCAACTCAGTGACTAAGAAAGATCATTTTCCTCTCTTGTTCATAGACCAAATGATAGAAAGGGTAGTTGGTCATTCATTTTATTGCTTCTTAGATGGATATTTAGGATATAATTAGATTTTCATCTACCCTGATGATCATAAAAGACTAAATTCACTTGCCTTTATGGTACCTTCGAATATAGACGGATGCCTTTCAAACTTTGCAATGCCCCGACTACATTTCAAAGATGTATGATGTCTATCTTCACTGACATGATAAAAGATATAATGGAGGTGTTCATAGATGGTTTTTCAGTTTTTGGAGATTCTTTCAAAATGTGTTTAACTAATTTGGACAGAGTTCTTCAAAGATATGAAGAACCACACTTGATACTGAATTAGGAGAAATGCCATTTTATGGTGCAAAAGGGGATAATACTAAGGCATAAAATCTCACATTAAAGATTCGAAGTCGACAGAGCAAAAATAGAAGTGATAGAGAAACTTCCACTGCCAAGCTACGTAAAAGGTTTGTGAGGATTTTTAGGTCATACAGGATTTTACCGACGATTCATCAAAGATTTTTTGCAAATTGCAAGACCTTTAACAAACCTTTTAGTCAAGAATGTGCCTTTCTTATTTGATGACAAGTGTATGTCTGCATTCAACACTAAAGGAGGCATTATTATCAGCACTAATTTTATCACCACTGGACTGGACACTTATGTTCGAAGTTATGTATGATGTAAGTGACCAAGCTATAAGTTGCGTATTGGGCTAAAGGAAAGATAAGAAGTTGCATGTGATTTACTATACCAGTAAGACTCTTGTAGGACCTCTAAATTATACCACTACAAAAAAGTAACTACTCACAGTAGTGTATGCGTTTGATAAGTTTCAACAATACCTTTTGGGTTCAAAGGTAATCGTATTCACCGATCACGCAGCATTAAAATACCTTTTCAACAAAAAAGATGCAAAACCTAGGCTCATTTTATGGGTTTTACTTCTACAAGAATTAGGTAAGAGATAAAAAGGAAGCAGAAAATATGGTTGCAGACCACTTATCCAGACTTGAAGGAGGAGAATGCAAGCCAAGTGATGATATTAATAAAAATTTCCTCGATGAAATTGATGCTACTTAAGAGTCTGACTACACCACGGTTTGTCGATATCGCAAATTATGTTGCCAGTGGTAAACTTCTGTCAGATCTATCTTACCAACAAAGGAAGTTCTTGCATGATTGTAACCGATATATATAGGATGAGCCAATTTTATATAGAGCATGCACATATGGAGTGCCACATGTGATAATAAGTGATGGAGGCACACATTTTTACAACAGATCTTTTGATGCCCTCTTAAAAATATATGGAGTACACCACCGAGTTGCTACATCCTACCATCCACAAACTAATGACCAAGTGGAATTTGTCAATCAAGAGTTGAAACAAATTTTGGAAAAGATGGTGAACAATTCCAGAAATGATTGGGCAACAAAGCTAGACGATGCCTTATGGGCCTATAGGACAAGTTTCAAAACACCTATTAGAGCAACTCCTTATAGGCTCATGTACAGGAAAGCTTGTAATTTGCTGGTTGAATTAGAACATCGAGCATACTGAGCTATTAAAGCATTAAATTTTGATTGGAAATAAGCTGGCAAAAAGAGATTTCTACAACTAGACGAACTTGAGGAGTTTCATTTTAATGCATACGAAAATGCCAAACTCTATAAGGAAAAGGTAAAGAAATGGCACGATGCTTGTCTTAAACAAAAGGAATTTAAAGTAGGAGATGTTGTTCTGCTATATAATTCAAGGTTCAAGTTATTTCCAGGACAATTAAAATTTAGGTGGAGTGTACCATTCAAGATTATTCAAGTTTTCAATCATGGAACCCTCAAATTAGAAAACACTAACAAGGAGACTTTTAATGTCAACGGGCATCGTTGCAAGCTATATCTCGAAGGAGCAATTCCCAAGAACAAGGAAGTGATTTTCTTATCTTCAAATAATTAAGATGCCTCCATGGATGTAAGGTCAAGCTAAGGATCATAAATTAATACGTTTAGAAGTTTGATTGAAATTGTTAGGTGTAGTTAAATTTGTTTTGAGCTTTCAATAAAACATTAGTAACTTGTGTTGACTCTTAGGGCGTTCAATTGCCACCTCTAACACCATCCCCACCTCCATCTCCATGAGACTTTTTCTAACCCCTTTCTTTTTCAAATTAGTCTTCATCCTTATTCTTATTTTCTATTTTACTTTAATTTATGTTTCTTCTTTTCTTATATGTTGTTAGTTCCCTTCTCACATTGAGGACAATGTGTTGTTTAAGTGTGGGGAGGGTTATGGGTTTTGCTTTGAATATGATTTTGCATATCGTATGATAATTGTTAGGTTTCATTTGTGAATTGTTTGAATGTGTCAATGGCTTAGATGAATTGGAATTGATTTAATTTTGAACATAGTCTATTAGGTTGTGAAGAATCATTAGCTCACAAAACAATTAGTGAATTGGAGTCTTTAGATAAATATACAGCTTAATTAGGATTTAGTGTGAGTTTCTCACCTTTTAAATTGTCACATTCATTCATAATTTAAGGTCTTTCAACTTAAGTAGTTTTACTAATATTTTTCATGGAAATGAGTAGCTAAAGCAACTAGGTAGGCAAATAAAAAATAAAAAAATGTTTGTTAAAAAAATAACTATTACGTTGACCTTTGGGTTATAAATAGAGTTAGTAGCCAGTTGAGAACGTGATATAACTAAGTAACTGGATCGTCACGCATCACAAATATATGTCTTCAGGTAAAAAGCTATAATGACGTTCCAACCAAGCAGCTTAATAAAAATATGACTTAGCTGAGTAACCGGATCGACATTCATCACCAACGTTTGCCTCCGAGTAAAAGATTGGGTCCTTGTTTAAATAAAAAAGAAAAAAATTGTCTTTATAAAAACCTACCAAACTTGTAATAGCTTGACTTTTCATGAAAACATACTTAAAGTAGTTACAGAGTCTGAATGACCAAAGAATTATTAACATGTGTGTGCAGTTAAAAAAGGTAAATAAATTAACACTTGGATCTCGATTAATTTGTATATTTAGTTCAAAGCTCTTAGACGCAAATTTTGCATGTTAATAATTTGATATAACGTGAATGATTGTGTTTAAAGCTAAATTTATTTCATAAAGTTGAAGCCATTGTCTCATTACTACATTGTGTGTTGTGCATTTGTTGTTTTGTTTGCTTAAGGACAAGTAAACGTTTAAGGGTGGGGATGTTAATAAGTGTGAATTGCATCATATTTTAGGACTTAGTTTGTTATGTATTAAGTGTTAATTTGAGTGTTTAGTATGTGTTTAGGCTAGAATTGTGTTAGTTTGTGTGTTTAAGTGTTTTTGTGGGTTAGTATAAGTCTTTGAGCTTAAATATTATATTTTTAAGGTATCTTGATGTGTTTGTTAGGAGGGGTCAACATTCAAGAAAGAAGAAGTTTTGGAGACATTCGAGCTAAAACAACGGCCCATGATTGTGATAGAAGCACTGAAGCCAGCCCACGATCGTAGCCCATATGTCACGATCGTGATAGAAGACTATGACATAGCCTATAATCGTGGCCTGATTGCCACAATCGTGACAGAAGTGTTGGACGCAAGCCACGATCGTGGCCTGCGTTGGGCAGACGTGTGAATAATTGAAAACGTCAAGTTTTGAGAAAATTTTCAGACCTTTTCAACCCCAGAAAAACCCTAGGGCTGCTCAAAACACAAAAGGTATTTAAAGAACAAGACAAAGGAGATTAGAAAGCTTTTGCATCAGCCATAATTAAAAACTCTAGAGAGTGCATCAAGAGATTGAGAAAGAAAAGAAGGAAGAGAGACGTGGAGAAGAAGCCTACGTGAAGTACTTCCTGGAATAGGAGGTTTCCCACCGTTGCTGCCTCTGTCTTCCATTCCGATTCTATTTCCAGTTTAGTTACAATTTTATGATTGTATAGAATTTAGGATAGCTGTTGATGACAGAATTGTATGAATGTTGAGGAATGTCTAAACTCAACTTCGGGTTATTTTATCTTTGATATTAATGAAATTTGATTGTTGTGTTTTTATTGGATTT